>JANHGL010017808.1:0-24003 GCA_024611195.1 Ceyx melanurus | reverse complement strand
AGCTCCCCCCTCAGTCTCCTCTTCTCCAGGCTAAAGAGCCCCAGCTCTCTCAGCCTCTCCTCAGCAGGGAGATCTCCCCTCCCTTCAGCATCTTGGTGCCCTGCACTGGGCTCTCTCCAGTAAACCTCTGTCTTTTCTGACCTGGGGTGCCCAGCACTGGACACAGGATTCGAGGTGGGGTCTCACCAGTGCAGAGTAGAGGGGGCGGAGAACCTCCCTTGCCCTGCTTTGCTCAACTGGTCTCTAACCCAAGCCTTGATCTACAAGCTACCCCCAGCTGCTTGTAGAAGGCCTCAGGAGCTTCCTTATCCTGGTCAGGTGGCCTGTAGTAAACACCTACTACAATGTCTGCCATACTAGTCTCACCCTTATCTTTACCCACAAGCTCCTCTACCTGCTCCTCACTGTTCCCCAGGCAGAGCTCTGTACATTCCAATTGCTCTCTCCCATAGAGAGCAACTCCACCACCTCTCCTTGCCAGCCTATCCTTCCTAATAAGGACACAGCCATCCATGACAGTGTTCCAGTCATGAGAGCTGTCCCACCATGGCTCAGTGATTGCAGTGACATCCTGGTCCTGAGATCTCACACAGATCTCTAGTTCACCCTGTTTGTCCCCCATGCTGCATGCATTTGTGTACAGGCATTTGAGTGAGTTTGCAATGCTCCAGAACCTCCTGCCTGGTACCAACCCTGAGGCAGCAGTGGGGATGGCACAACATCCCTCAGCTGTCTCCAGCCCACTCCCCAAAGCACAGGCATTCCCCCTCCCCAGGGTTCACAGCTCCCTGTAGGTTCCTGCATCCCAGATGAAAGGATCCCCACTGCAAGGGAGGGGGAACACCTACTGAGGCTGGTGCTTCACTGCTCCCCGTGGACGTCAGCGTGCTGGCAGTGACAGATTTCTTTGGCAGCTGAGGGCTGGCTTCTGGCTTGGCCTCCATGCTGCTTTTGGAGGAGCTGTCGTTGACTTCATTCTCTTCCACGGGGATTTCTTCACAGTAGCTGAGACGCCACAGAGAACACAGGTTTTTATGGTTACCCCTCTTAGTACAGCTACAGCTGGACACACAGAGCAAGTGAGAATACTTCCATGAAGTTTCCAGGCTGACTGGCAGCAGAAATGGCTCAGCACAGGGAGAATCAAGCCCAAACTTTTCAAGTGTTTCCCCACAGACTGACAGGCATCAGCACTTTCTGATCATGTAACACGCTGACTGGCCTTGTGACTGGGATGTTTTGGCATTTACAGGATTGTTCATCTAGCTCAGCAAGCAGAGAGGGGAGCATTTCAGTCCCTGCCAGCTTCCAAGAGGAAAGGCAGCCTTTCAGCTCTCTGGACGTGACGCATTTAAGGGCAAACATTTGGCCAGAGCCCAGAATCTCTCACCAGGGGCAATCAGCAGTTAGAGGTAGGCAAACAGATCAGGACTCCTGGTCTTCTTCATCTCGGGCAGATCTTACTCCTCCCTCCACACTCACCCCATTGTGTTGAAGTCATCATCAGGAGGCACATAGTCTTCATCATCACTGGTCAGACCCAGCTCGTTCCCGTAACACTGGTGGACAAAGTGCCAGAGCTCCTTTGGGCACAGAGGCTGAAGGAGGAAACAGAGAGCAGCACATTATTTTCACCCAAGAAAAGCTGAAAGATAATGAATTTTTGGAACTACCTTTGCCAGATGTATTACACTCCTTGCCCTTAAAGGAGGGGTGAATCTTACCTGCCTCCTGATGGGAGGCTCACCTCCAGTAAATTCCAGTGATGCTACAAGGTGAATTGGGCAATACTTGGCATGCTGGCCCAGCTCTGTGCTGGCTGAGAGCTATGGGTTTAGGAATCCTTACATTGTTAGGCCAAGCTGGTTTAGAGTTACCCCCATCAAGCACTAAGAGGCCTTTTTGCCAAGTAAACCTTCACTGCCAGCCCAGATTCTGCCCTAAAACCTGTTCTTTTTCCATGCCACCAGCTCACATTACTTAAGGCTACCCAAAAGCCAACATGAAGCTACACCCAGAGTACAAAATTAAATACAATAATGCATATAATAATGTAAGAAGTAAACCAGCATTTTCCTCCACGTTTTCCCTCTTATGCTGTGCCTCCATTTCAAGTCTCCTACTAGACCAAACCCCAAGGCCTTACAAGGCTTTTCCCCTCCAAATTTGGTTAAATTAAAGCTGCCAAAGAATTACAGCTGCAGGGAAAATGGATCTAAACCAGCATCTCAGTTCCCCAGTGCTCTGACCTTCAAACCAAGGGCACTGAATTTTGTTAGGAACTCCAAAAGGCTGATTAAATTACAGCATATGGTAGCGACACAAGCTTCCCAATGCAAAGTGATCCTTCTGCATCCTAAATACCACTTGGACTTTCAGGACAGGGTATTCTGGGTGCTCGACCACTTAAGCCTTCCAGGATGGAATGAACTCAATCCAGAACATCTCAAAAGGCTGGTAAGCACAGTAACATCAGTTCATGAGTCTTACTCCCACAGTGAGGTCAGAAATACTCAATACTGTGGAATAGATACTCCAAGATCTGCTATCTGGGGCCTCTGGAATGACAAGTGCACATCCTGGCTTTGTTTTAAAACCCTTTCACTGAGTTTTCACTTCCATTGAGGTCTTACCCAGTGCACCCCACGGGTCTCTGTACCTTGTCAAGGAGAGCATTCTGCCAGAGTCTGAACATCATCATGTACGTCCTGTCTCGAGCCCCAAAGGAAGTAAAAAAGTGCTGAATGGGAAGAAATAGAGAGAAAAACTGGTTTAGAAAAGGCCCCAAAAAAGGAAGAAGAAGAGACAAGCCTGTTTGGATCACTTTCCAGCTACAGCTCCCAGAAGGACTGAGCAAGCCATACAGCACAGCTGCTCCCTTCTTCAGCACAGCCCTCACTGAGAGCCTCAGGGCCTTTCACCCAGGCACTCAGCACGGAAACACTTCCCTTAAGGCATGTGCTACTACCTGACCTGGAACTCAGACCTGGCTCCACGTGTGTGTGTGCTCCAGACTCAGCCCCAGCTCTGCAGAAGCCCAGCCCTTTTCCCTTGGCACTCCCTCCCGGGGCCCAGGCAGCACAAGCAGCCAGTTTGGAAAAATCCCACCCCTCTGGGTGGTGTTTTCACCCTGGATGTACCTTTTCAGTGTCAGTGCAAACTTGGATGGCATTAGGAATGAGCCGAGCTGTCTTCTCCTTGGTCATGGAGCAGATATCCTTCAAGCGAACCGTCAGCTGCGGCGAGAGCCAGGCAGCAGGAAAAACAACACAGGGCAAGGGAGAACTGGTGAGAAACTGGGAACAGGGCTGTTGCAGCACTCAGCCAGGGCAGCAGTGAGCCAGCCTTACCAGTGTCTCCCAGCGGAAGATGTTGCTGTAAAAGCAGATCCAGTTCTCAGAGAGGTAGAGGCGGCCCTGCAGGAGGATGTCCCTCTGGAGAGCGCAGGAGTAATCTGGGGGGGGACAGCAGGGAAGAGCTGAGGAGCAGCAAGAGCAGAAGGTGGGGCAGCCTAAAGGTGAGGAGAAGCAGCAGCAGCAAGAGAAGCGGCCACTGCACACAGAAGTGCCAGGAGGGACTGAGCCACAGCTGCTGCTCTGTCCACTAGGGTAGGATTCCACCCAGGGGCACGTCACACACAATCTCTCCTACTGACTGAGCATCCTGCCTTATTAGCTGAGCTCTGGTATCATATGCACTATTTCCAGATTTTAATCTGCTTTTTTTTTTTCCTCTCTCCCCTTTTCACCTTCTAATGCCATTGTTCATTTCTCTCCCAGTCCAAGCATCCTGAACAGTGTCTATTGCTATGCTGTGTATCTCAGCATGAGATCACCACTTACATAAGAGAACAGAACAGATGCCATGCACCCAGGCAATCACTAATGAGCTGCAAGGCCACAGCCTCAAGAGACATGGGAAGGGCAGCCGTGTGTGAGCAGGGAGCAGGGATGCTAGGATAAAAAGGAGAGCTCAGTGGTGTGCCTTTGAACCCCAAGGGGGCTGCCCTTACCTACGATGAGGCGCTCTGTGTCAGGGAGCTGTTTGAAGAGCTTCCTGAAATCCTCATTCCGTTGTTTGTATGTTGGACTCAACACCTGCAAGTGAGAGAGAGCCTGTTAGAAGGAGGCTGGGCAGGAGCACAGGGAAACAGAGCACAGGGAAACAGGAGCACCTCGGGAAGGGGGATCAGATGCACTTACAAAGCGTGAGGCTAGGAGCTCCCATGGCAGCAGACAGGCAGATGGGAGGATTTGGGATTTATGGCATTGAGAAGAAGAGGAGAACCTGATTTGAAGAGCACGTAGAGAGCAGGAGGGCTACACCCACAAGGGGACAGCATGGAAGCTGTGGCTGCAGGAGAAATCTCTCTTCCTGCAACCTGAGACTGCACGAGGTACGAGACGTGCTCTGTTTGCAATGCACCAGGGCAGCTGCCAGGGGCCAGCTCTCCCACAGCAGCAACCCCAGAAGCCTTCCAGAGCTGCAGCCCTGCCAGAGCAGCCTGAGCCACCCCTGGCACCAACAGCTCTGGAATAACACCGTCCTCCCTGCTCCTCACCCCACCACGTGCTCCAGTGGCAGGCGGTGACCACACAAGTGCCCACTGGTGCAGTGCAAACACTCCAGGGGGCTCAGAACAGGCTCTCAGGGGGGCTCGACCACGTTTTGGGCTTGCTCTGCCTCATGGAAGGCCTCTGAGCAAACACTGCTGTTGACTGGAGGGAGACCAGGAGCTGGGTTCTCTGATGTTCACTAAAAGCAGCATGGCTCTGGCCACATCACACTGCCTCCCACACACCAAGCCCACGCTGACAGCTGCTCATAACAGCCAGAGCACCATTTGAAGGCAGGGTTGACCAAAATAAAGGCAGGTGCAAATTCAAGAGGCTCACGTCCCCCTCTAATCTACCATGTTCTTTCTCTCACAAATGTAGGAAGGCAAAGCAACTCTGGGCACAAGCTCCTCCTATCTTTTTTTTCTCTCTACATCTCTATCCCATCCAGCTGCACAACACAAACCTCCCTAAGAACACCTCAGAGCCTCCCAGCAAGGCCCCAGAAACCCAAGTGGTTACAGAAGGTAACCTCTGTTTGGTGGAGTCACAGGGGTGGGAGGAACATGAAGCTTACTTAGCATTAGCCCTACAAAACTGTCAAATCCAGACAACCCCTCATCCCCCCAGAAGCACTTCCTCACATCAATTCCACCATCCAGAAGCAGGATTTTTGATCATCAACTCAGCACTTCAGATACTTGCTCTAGTGCTGGGGGCCCAAAGGAAAGCACCTTACTTCTGAGCACAGTGTGCTAACCAGCAGGTGACAGAAACATGAATCCTACTCAGCAAATTCCTCACCTGAGCATCTGGAAAAGATCCTGGCCAGAGATGGGCTCCAGCAAGAGCCCAAGCCCAAGATTTTCTGGGACAGCAAGGGGAACAGAGATGGTAACAGCCCTGAGCTTTGGGTTCAATGCAGCACAGCAAAACCACCCAGTCCAGTTTCCACGTGGAGCAGAGCTCCCCTCCCATCCCCACGCAAGGGATGTTCTGACCCATCTCAAACCTGTGCACACACTTCTGTTCAGCTGGAGAATTTCTGTGAGAGTGACAAACAGCTCTGTTTAGAGACTCACAGCTGGAATTTCATCTGATCCACAGCTGGTGGCTAAGTCGAGAAGCCCCTCCAGGTCCCCCAGCAGACACGGCCATTCTTGATCCAGCACAAGATCCCAGAGAGCCCCACACTCCAGCAAGGAATCCATCCTGTCCCCTCAGCACTTGCACAGCTCCCCGGGGTTCTCAGACAGGCTCTGCTTTTCCTGTTCCTGCTGTCACTGCTTCTTGTTTAGATTCAAAGTCGAGAGAGATACAGCAGCTGGGCAAGAGTTTGGACGCCTTCCCCTGCTTTCCCACTCAGCTCCTCTGCCCCAGCAGCCTCTGTACATCTGAGAGTGGATGTGCCCTCCACAGGACCTGGAAAAAGTGCCTTCATGAAGGCAAAGCAGCTGGTGGGCAACCCCTGTGTGCTCTTCTGCTCCAGCCTCACCAGTCTCTGGCTGTGGGCATCCCTCAGAGCAGCAGTGCCCAAGTGCTGAGAGCCTGAGCAGCCCCAGGCAGGTCTGGGAGAGGCACCTGCAACTCCTGGCCAAGACCTGATGCCCAGCACTGCCAGAGCTCCAAGCAGCTCCCCAGCAGTCCAGCTTCATTCACACATCTAGCCGTGCTCTCCAGGACTGAGCAGGATCCTAAGGAGCTCAGAATCTTCCTTCAGCTGCCTTGTTTTTCATTCTGCTTTCCTCTGGAAACCAGCACAGCAGTTCTTCTCACTCCTTCAGTGTCTGCCTCGGGCTCTCCTCTCTGCTCTGCAAGGCAGCTCTGGTTGTGTTAGTGTTCTGATGGAAGGAGTGGCTGGGGAAGATACCCAAGTGCCTCACACATGCTGTAGTTACTAGAGCTGGGTAATTCTGTCGGCCAATGCCCTGCAGTAACCCAGGCTCAGCCCTGCCTCCCAGCAGATGTTTCCTGGAATGGAAAGTTGCTGGACAGAGTGTGCTGGGGGAGGCAGGAGGGGAGTAAGGAGAGCCTTAGAGCTGTGAGAAACCAGCCATGTGAGACCCACGCCAGGAGAAATCTTAGAGCTCAGCTCCTCCTGGATGAATCTGAGCCCCCACAACAGGTCTTTCTCAGTTTCATTCATGAGGTGGCTTGGAAATGAAGGGCAAGGGCTTCCTTCAGGCTCCAGCAAATGACTCCCTGCAGATCTCTGGAAGATTGGAGTGCTGGAACTCCCTGCATCCCTCTGCCCCTAGATCCCAGCCTTGCCTTCCCTCTGCCTAGGTGCACAGCATGCCACCCCTGCTGCTCAGCCATGGGAAGCCTCACTCTTCCCAACAGACTGAGCACACAGATCTCAGGAAAAAAATATATCCAACCATGCCACCAGCCTGCAAAGCCACTGTGCCCATCCCTGGGCCAGCACCTGTGGTTTGCTCACTGACAGAAGAGCTGAGCAGTGCCCTGGGCACTCAGATGGCACCACAAAAGCACTGCTGGTGCCAGACATCACACTGCTCTGCCACCCTGAGATAGAGGAACAACCCGGAGAATTTCTGTAGCCTGAGAAAGAGGAAGAATTAGGATTGCAGCCATCTGGGAGACACCTGAATGGCCCTGTTTGCTGCAAACTGCTCGTGGGATTACTTCCAAAAAAACCCAGCAGGATGCTCCTGTCTACACAGCCACCCACCTCCCTTTTGGAGATGAATGGCACAGGCACTCAGGAGCTAACCTGGAGGTGGAGCCAGCAAACATCACCTACTGCCAACATGGAGACAGACAGGCTGGCACTGCCAAGGGAAATGGGGAGAACAGGGTGAGTCCCCGTGGCCAGATCTGCCTGTTCCCACACAAACAAACCCTCCAGCAGAAATTCCAAGTGCCCCTGCTGGGGCATGGGGCAGGCCAGGGCAACACAGGAACAGAGAAAGGCCCAGTTTCATACAGCACAGAAAAGAGGAGGGGAGATGGCAAGAGGCAAGAAAAGGGGGAAGGAAAATCTTCTCCAATTTGGACTTGCTCTTAACTCTTCAGGGAAGGTTTACAGGACAGAACAGCAAAACTACTGGAGAAAAACAGAATCAATTCCCTGCCTCTGTGGGAATTTAGACCCCAGTGAGAGCAGGACTGCTCTGCTGATTAAAGCCAGCAAAGAAACTGCCCACCTGTCCCACAGCATTTCTTCCAAACCCCTCTCTTGGGGACTTTTCCCCTCTTTTTTTCCCTGTTAAAAAGTGAATGAACATCTGAGGAAGAAGCTTCAAAGTCATCACTGGGGTGGAAAGGAGATCTGAGTTAATTATCTCATGAGCTTGCACCAAAAGCTCATTAGAATTTAGTGCCTCTACACCACAGCAACTGTGCCAGGCCTGGCAATCCCTCCACCTAAAATCATGGCAGACCTGAAAGGGTGAAAAAAACCTGGAAGACAATGAGTTCACATGACAATGTGAGTCTGACAATGAGTCAATGAGTCTGACAACAGTTACTGGAACTGGAAAGATGACTGCAGGGATTTCCAGAGAAAGCAGTTCAACACCTCCTAATTCCTCAGCAGGCTTGGGATGTCTGCAGGATTGCTGCTGCTCAGCCTTGGAAAAGCTGCTTCTCATTTCTCCCTCAAATGCTGCTTCATTTCTGTCTTCAGAGGGGACATTATACTCTTTCCAGCAGCTCTGTTTCCCCCTCCACTTGTCTCTGAGGTATCTCCAAGGAGGCAGTGCAAGAAAAAAAGGCAGCACACTGAGGCTGGGTTCTGACAGTCTTCATAGAATCATAGATTCAGACAGTCTTCACTCTTCTGACTGCTTGACATTTCTCTTAACAAGTTTCAAGTGCTGCTCAAAGGTGTCCACAAAGAAAAGTCCTCTGCAGCATCACAGTCCACCATGGGGCTCTCTCCTTTACATGGGATGTGACTGGATTCACTCCTGAGACTTCCAATTGAGACATTCTCCACCTCTCCAAGCACACACTCTAATTCCTACCTCTGCTGCAGCCAATAAACTCATGGAGAAAGTTTGTTTTTGAGCTCTGTTTGTAAAATAATTCACCACACAGGTCCAAAGCAGACAAGACACAAACTGCACCCTGATGGCTAAGCACAGATGGGTGAAGCCTAAACCACAACTGAGCAGCAAAGGGAGTTTTACTCTGTAAAACAGGGACTCCAAGTCTGCAGTTCCTCACTGAATCCAGGAGAAACTCCTCAGGGATTTCTTCTTTCCACTCAGCCAGCCCAGTGTTGAACCCCCCAAGGTTCAACAGATTGATTCTCAAGCTGGGGTTCATTTCTAACTCTCAGTGCACCTGGCCCAGTTCACCTTTGTCCCCAAAGCAGAGCCTTAGAGAGGGCAGGTCTGCCACCCATCCCTGAGCTTGCTTCACCCCTTTCCAGCCACTTCTCAATCTGCTGGGGATGTCAATCCCAAAAAGCACTGGTAGGATCCACAGGAGAACACACAAAGCAAGAGAAGTTGGTAGCATCTGAAAGTAGAGGAATCCAGGAGAGGGGAAAGAAAGGGTTTGGGGTGGCAAAGGAGCTACAGGGACACAATGACCAGGTAAAAGCAGCAAAAACTGAAGTCATTTGGAAAACTGGCATGCTGACCACTGATGCTCTGGGCTCTGTGAGGACTGTTTGCTCTCTGAGGGAAGGAACAGAGCTCTGGTTTGCATTTGCACAGTGCCTGGCACGTGGGGCTGCTGGACTGGCACAAAGAACAACGTGGAGGGTGTTTGTGAGGCTGGCATAAAAAAAAGTGAGTGAAGGAAATCATGAAGGGGTAGAGACTCATTTTCTAGAGCTGCTTTCAGGAGGGAAAGGAACAGAAGAATCAAAATGGACCAAAATCCTGAAAACCCCTGCCTAGAAGGAGCTGGCAAGAAGGCAAACTGTCTCAAGGAGATGCAGCAGCTCATTTTCCATGGCAGTAATATGCCAGGTAGGATTGCCTGCCTTCCTGCAGCTTGCAGCTCCCTCCATATTTCACCACTGCTGCTTTTATCTGGCCACAAAGTCTCCACTAACCAGAATGCTCTTTGGGTTTTGCTTTGCTTTCTAAAGGAAAATAATGGGAGGGTGGGTGGGGGGCAACCACAGTAAGTGCAGCCAGTGCTTACTCTCCGGATGTACTGCCTCTCATGCTGAAAAGAGATGGAGGAAAAACAAGAGAACAGAAAGATAAGATAGAGAGGACATGAAAACAAACACAGGAGACCCACAGAAGCAGACCACAGCAAGGCATCATGCAGCAGGGTGGGGATCTCAGCAGCTCTAGTGTCACAGTCACCTGTAGCTGTGGCCATAGATTATTTCTGCAGCAGCCTGGTTGAGCCCTCTGCCCAAACCACCTCACTCCACACTCCTTTATCTGCCATCAGGTTGGCCCACTGTGGTTTATTCTTCATGCCTCTGCCTCTCAGCTCACATCTCTTCCTGTCCTGGTGCTGACTGCACACAGCAAGCAATTAAACATGTCCCTCACCCACCCTGACAGTCTGACCAAGCTGCATCAGCCAAAATCCCTGCAGGATCCCCAGGTAGGGCCTGTTTGTGGTGGTGGAATGGCTGCTGCATTTGCCCACGGCACCATGGAACTGCTGGCACCTGCTTTAGAGCACTCAGGGAGGAGCTTCATCACAAGTCACACAGGCTGTGGGAACCTGCAGACAGCTCTGTACCAAAACCACTGCCACCCGTGCTTGCAGAATGGAAAGAAAACCAAGGCAGAAGCAAAAGACCATTTGGGTTTCTTTGAGGTCTCTAGAAAAGAACTCCTGGCTTAGCCCAAGCCACTCTGAGGAGGTGCAAAGGGTCTGTGTGGTGGCAGCTCTGTCACTCTGCTGGGAAACCAGGAGGTGATGATGTGGAGATCATCAGAAGAGAGACTGAGAAGACCACTCCCTGCCTCTGGCATCCTCTCCCTCAGGACATCAGCCCTTTGCCAGTTCTGAGCCATTTCCATCTGCTCTCTGGAAGCAGTCAGTGTGCCCCAGTGCCACTGCAAAGCCCTTTGCACCTTTCCCCCCACCCAGGTACCCACCCAGGGACAAGAGAAACAGGAGTACTTACATTATACCAACTCTGGCTTTTCTGTAAGGACAAAATAAAAGAGAAGCATTAGTTAGTACAGAGATCTTAGGATCAAAAAAGAAAGATGGACAGAGGAACTAGGCCCAGTCTGGTCATTAGCAAAGTGGAAGTGGAATTAAACAGCAGATCTGGAGGGATTTCACAGCGTGCTCTAACAGAGCTCTTTCCAGCTACAGGAGCAAAGAACACATCCAGAAGCAGGAGTCCACAGCAGGAAACACCTCAGGCTGGCACGTCCACATGCCCACACACAGAGGACCTGAGCTGCTCACACACTGCCAGCTGCCTCTGCCACTGGCCACCCTCTCCCACCTCTGCTGGCTGCAGAAACCACCCTGCCTCCAACAGGACCCCCGTCCTCTGTGAGCTTCCAAGGGGCAGGGATGGAATCTGATTGACAGAGGTCATCAGGCAAAACTTTCAGCAGTGTTTTAGTACTGAGGTGTATGGCCAGCCAGGAAAATCACTGAAGACAATCACTAGGAAAGCTAAGCACAATAAAACCAAGAAAGGCTGGGGGTTCTTTCTGCAGAATTCCAGTGCCCAGTGCTTTGCATCACCTACACGTGTGATTTTTTTTTGTCCTCATGGTGGCATTTCAGATGGTTTCACAGCACAGGCCACGTGCCCCATTGCAGCATAAGCCAGCTCAGCTTGGAAAGTCACACTGAGCAAGGTTCCAGCTGGAGGTGAGACTGATGTGCACAGGGAGGGGAACAAGCTTCACACTCCCACTTCAGCCAGGCTGGCTTTCCAACGTCGGGACACTGAGCAGAACTGACAGAAAGCACAGGCATCCCCAGGGCAGGGTGGATTTACACCTGAGGACACTGCAACCTTTCACCAGGACCAGTGGGTGCCAGCAGTCACAGCTGGGCCTGTTCCCCTCTGCCAAGCAGCACTGGCACCTCCACATCCCACACGGGGGGAGCAGAGCCCAGCAGACAAGGGCAGGAGCAATATTTCACTGCATTTCTTTCTTGGAGGTCACTGTGCTCCTGCCCTTGGACTGCAGCTGTTTTTTCAGAGCTTTGTGGGCAGCCTGGAGTGTGGAGGGAAACACACTGTTCTTCAGCTTGGAACACAGCCTGGGGAACTGTCACTCCCAGAGATTTCAGTTGATGTGCACAGAAACACAGACACTACCTGCACTGGGACAGCCCACAGCAGGAGCAAGGACACACAGGGTGTTTATCAGAGGAAAGCAGGCACAAAATGACATCAGATTGGACCAGTGATTCCTAGACATGGGGCTGCTTGTCCTGTTTCTTCCCTAGACCTCCCTGATTGCAGTTTCCTGAGCTCCCTGTATGTCACTCCATACTGGCATCTGGATCCCATTCCTCAAGCCACCATTTCTGAAATTCCCCTGCAACCTTGGCCATTTCTGCCACTTTCCCTAATGAAAACCCCTCAGTAACATGAAGGACAAAATACAAAAGTTTACCATTAGAAAGAGGAACACCCCCTAAAGGCTTTTCCCCAAATCCTGGGAAAAGGGGAGGAACTGAAGAACTGAATACACAGCATTTATTTATATTTATCAATTAACCAGAGGGATTTCTTCATAATCAATTCAGCCTCCACCAAAAAAAAATGGGAGGAATTAACCTTCATCCACATCCACACCATCTTGTCCTCAGGAGCACAGGGTCTAAGATGGAGTGAGTGCTTTTCCTGCAGATTTGTTTTGCCATCTGTTTGCCTTAATGAGCAAAAGGCATAACTCTGAAATTCCTGGGGAAAAAGATTCATTATCCATCTATAATTGGCATAGAAAAAAACAGAGACACTGCTGTCACTGTTTCTTCTAAATCAGGATGCACATGCTGTGGTGTCAGCACACTACCATAACATTTCATTATTTCATTCCCCTCTGCTGCATTAATTGCAGTAACTCTTTTTTTTTTCCCCCTCTCACATTTTGATTTCCCCAGACTGCAGAGCTCTTCAGCTCCTCCACACAATTATACTGACATCCAAGCCTCATCTTTTTCCTCCCCCAAGTGTTTTAAGCATGAAGAGTTTCCTCCCCCTGACCCATTTTGCAGGTAGAATGGCCACAGGAAGGTCAGAGAGGAGGGAGATTACCTGAGTCCTTCAATCTAGCTCCACTTTTATTTATCTTTTTCATTTTTAAACTCCCTCAGAGTCAGAATACAGAAGGATGTGAACTGTGAAAATCAAGAGATGATATAATGGAGGGGGGGAGAAGAAAGAAAAAGGAAAAACATATTCTTACTTTGAGCAGGTTAAGTCTGTCATACTGGAAAAAGAAACCATAAGCATTAGAACTGAAAAGAGAAAATAAATAAGTAACAGAGGAATGGAGTTGCACACAGGAGTGGAAAAGATGCCATTGATTTGCAGAAACTGATGCTACAGGAGCAGACACCAGAGTTTACAGTGACATGGTGGCTGGAATCAGGAAGAATGCAGGAGGATGTGAGGAAAGCAAAAAGGGGGGTGTTTTCCCTGAGCTTTTAATTCACATAGTGTTGCCTCTAAAGCTTCATGGTCTCCTTGTTTGCACACACTGCTCTGGAAGATCAGAGCTTCATAGCACAGATGGGAAGCAGTGGATCACACACAGCATGAAGTTCAGCTGCTGACTGGGTGGCAACTGGAGTTCCCAGTATTACTGTGAGCAGTACCACAACCCACTGCCACATACCAGTGCTTCCCAGGAATGGAAAACTTTGGCCAAGTGAATGACATGCCACAGAGCTCTGCAAGTGTCCCCGAGGTCATCTGACAGCTGGGGAAACAGGGGGACAGCACCAGGGTGGCAGCAGAGCTCAGAAGAGACTCAGAGCCCTTCTTCCTGACTTGTGTACTCCCAACATCTACTCTCTGCACTTGGCTTCTCTCTCGAGGTCCATGGCTTTGTCACTCAAAGTTATTGATGCAGTGTATCCCCAAATCCCTCACCCCAGCCCAGAGCAACCAGAATGTTGCTACCTAAAGGGGGATTATGCTACCCAATGGCAGGGGTCAATGAGAAGACACAGCCAAACTCTTCTCATAATTGCACGAGGACAAGGTGCAACAGTCATAAGCTGCAGAGGGAAATTCTATTCAGAGAGAAGGAAAAAGCCTGTTCACAACGAGAGTGGTTAAGCACTGGAGAAGAGCCCCGATGAGGTGGTGGGATCTCCAGACATCTGCAAAACGTGGCTGGCTAAGGCTTTAGCCCTACTCACATCAGCCCTGCTTTGAGCACAGGCTGGGAACAGACACCTTCTGCGATCCATTCCAACCTAAACTGTTCTACAATCTCCAGGGCCTCCATCAAAATTCAGTTTTTCCCCCCAAGCTGATTCTCCTCCTCAGCGTTTAGCCACAGGAGCTGGGGATGGAGCCCAGTGCTGAGCCCAGTGCTTAACGACTCCGGCGAAGCGCTCCCTCTGGCGGCAACACTGCGGCACGACACCCAGCGCACGGACTGCGGCAGAGCTGCCACCGATGCTGCAACACAACACAGCAACAAACTCATGGGCTCAAGCTGCTCCAGCTCGCCACGGAGACAGCTTGGAAACTCGGAGCAATCAGGGGGGAGGGAGAAGAGGCTGAGAAAGGTGGTTTCCAAGGCTTTGGCCTCGAGTTCTTAGTGTCTGTCTCGAGCAGAGAGCACATCAGCTATGTGGGGAGAATGAGGGGGGGATTACACCTGAGATTGCTCACTGGTGGCAGAGAAAGCCAGCTTGGGGGGCACAGAAAAGGCAGCCTGGGCTGCCTAAGGCTCCTCAAGTGCACAGGCCTTGGGTGAGCAGGGTAGGAGGCTCTCAGGCTGTGCAGGACAGGAGGCTCTCAGGGATCAGCTGCCTCACACTGGAACTCGACTGAGCTTCTCTTCCCTCTTGGTTTTGTCTCGAAGTCGTTATTTTTTCTCTCCAAGGGCATCACAGTACCTTTTGACTTTTTATACATCACTCTCTACCAATGTTCTTCCCACCAGTCCCTCTCTCCTAACAAAGCTCTCCATAGCTCAAGCAAAGCACCTCCAGCTTACAGTAGCCTAAGCCATGACCTGTCCTGACCCACACACCTCTACTCACCAGCAATCCTTTCAGGACTCTCTGCTTCTCCAGACCTGCATTTTCCACAGAACTTCTTGCACAGCTCACCTGAGGCATTTGTCCCACCTCTTTGTAGTTATCCAAGTTCTATCTAGCAAGCACAAGATGGTATGTCTAAAAAATGACATGAAAGAAGCTTCCAGCAGACACCAGCAATCCCTGCAGAGTCAGGCTGGTTACAAGAGGCAATAAGGGCAAGGAAAAAGTGGAAACCAGCACTGCAGACTCCCCTCTCTGAGAACCTGCCTGGAATGACATCTAAAGCACCAACTGGGGACAGGCCAAGGCATTGATCTGTGGATTATGAAGCCAGCCAAGCCATTCTGGTTTTAACCTGTATACATGTGGAAATGCCAACAGCCTGGCACTCTGTCCACTAAGCATCCCAGCTGCATTTCTGACTTTTACACTCCTCTGAGGGCAGCACAGAGATGTGAGATCCAATCTCCGAGCACCTTATCTCCAATCCAAGCACCCCCAGGGGGATCTTCTAACTTAGGACCTTTCAGAGCGAGCCCATGAATTCTCACAATTCATTTGGGACAGGTCTGTTCTACCAGGTTTAAGCTGGGTTCATCTGAAATCACTGCTCTTTAATATTTCCATCACACAGGGAAGTGTGCAAGCTGAGATCATTGGCCACAAAACAACTGTTCATCATCTAAAGCAGGCAAGAAGTTACAGAGATCAATTCTGAAGGGCATGAAGTGAGAAGAAAGGGAAAAGGAGGGATCTGTTCAGCCTACCAAAGCCAACAACTTCTGCCTGGCAAAAGCAGCTCACTTGGAGGGAGGGGGGAAAGCAAACCTTAACACAAAGGTGAGAATTAGCTGGAAGTAATTGAAGGAGTGTGATGAACAGGCCAGTTCTCACACCATGTGAGCAAATATTAATGAGATCCCAGTGATAGGAGTGAAACCAGCTTCTGGGCTACAGGCAGCTGAGCTCTTGCTGACATTCTCACAGCCACAGCAGGAGAATGCCTCACTGGGGTTCAGCACTCAGGGCCACGGGGGGGGCTTCTGAGTGAGGAGACAATTCTACAGTGGACAGGAGAGAAAAAAGAAGGCTTACTTTGGAGAGGCGCTTGTGTGACTTAATCGGAGAGAGAGCATGCAGGAATGAAAAGAGAGAAATTAAGGGAAGAAGAAAAATTACCTTGCAGATCAAGAGAAGGAAAACCCATAAATAAACCCCCCAGAAAGCATCAGGTCCCCACCCCAACTCCTTATGAGAACTGGATTTGAGTCAAGCCTCAGCAGTCACCGTGTTGGCAAAAATCAGCACTGGAGGGGCCAGGGCAACACAACCCATCTCTGTGACACCCCCTACCCAGGACACCTCCCTGGTGGCTCTGAACAACATGTGTCCTGCCTGCCTCCCACCTGCATGGCTTGCTTTTGGGACTCCCACCTGCATGGCTTGCTCTTGGGGACAGCCTGCTGGCACCACGATGCAGGAGGGTGACATCCAGTCCTGCCTCCCCCGGGGCTGTGTTCACAGGTTACAGGGTGCACAGGAAAGCCAGTCTGACCTCAAGGGCAACCTCAGAATTGACAAGTCTCAAATGATTCATCTGGAAAAAAACCCTCTGCCCCTTCTTTGGAACTCAAATACTCCACTTGTAGTGGCAAGAGACCAGTTCAGCCCCCTGAGTGTGGGCCAGTGAGTTTCCTCTGCTGACAGCGACCACAAAGGGGGGTGGATGAAGACTTCTTGTGTGTGTGACACAATCCAGAAATCAATCAGGCACAGATCTAATCACTTGTTTCACACAAGCCATCAGAGCTATGCCAGTGACACCACAAAGTTATTCAGGCTGACTTAGCCTCCTAAATCTGTAAGGACACAAGTGCTCCTGACAGTTAACTGCCTTATAAAACATCACTGACGTTAGGGTTATAACCAGAGGTTGACTCCCAAGGTCTTCATGTGTGTTTCACCATCACAGAAACTCCAGAGTTGCCAAACCTGACACCCTCTTGCCCAGTGCAGCAAAGCCAAGGCTGTTTATGTCATGGTCAAAGGACACAGCAGCTTTCTAGGGAAAAGAGAGACCTGCTCTGGTGCTGCATCACCAGGAGGCAACACGCAGAGGGGTTCTGTGCCACGTGAACCTCGGCAGGGCTTAGAGAAGAAGAGCAGGGGACTTCATGGTTTAGGGACCCTGGCAGTGGAGGGTTAATGGCTGGACTTGATGATCTTAAAGGTCTCTTCCAGCCAAATCGTTCTATGATTCACAGGCTGTCTGCACAGAGGAGCCTTTCTTTGCTCCATACTCTCCATGGTAAGAAAAAGGAATTCCACCAGGAATTTCTGCAGCAGCCATTAAGGAGCTGCAGTACAATCCACCAGCAACCCACCAGGGTGCTGAAAAGCTGGTTGTGCCCAAGTCTGACCTAGGCAAACATCTCCCAGTTAGTGGAATATTCCGATGAAGGAGGGAAGTCAGCCAGAGGGAAAACCCCCGGAGAAAGCAGAAGCGGGGGGACACGCTCACCCCCAACCCCAGGCCTTTGCTGGCTCCTTACCTTGGAATTCTTGGCCCCGCTGCGGCCCGGCTGGGAGGGGCAGCTGCGCTGGAGCCCCTGCTCTGGCGTGGAAGGGGATTTGTCCGAGGAGTGGTCTGAGCCTTTCTCCACCATGGTGTCTCCCTGCGAGTCCTGCGGCGTCGGCGAGCGGGAGCGCTTGCGCAGGATGGGGGAGCAGGCGGGCGTGCTGCGGTTGGAGTTACTGGCAGTGCTGCAGGAGCAAAGGAAAGGCAGGGTAAGGGGCTGCAGCTCTGCAGGTTACGGGGTTGCAGCTCTGCATCCCTGGCCAGCATCCCCTGGGGATGTCTCCAGTGCCACGCTCAGGGCGCTGGCAGAACCAGGCTGCAGACAAGCTAGCGCTGGCCGGTGGCAACTCCACCAGCTCACCAGTGCCCCTCTCCACCCGCTTTCCAGTTCATCTGACCACGGAATGAACAATGAACTCGTGCTCTGCTGTCAGCTCCTGGAGTTGAAATTGATGATCTGAGCTTAGAAAACCCAGAAATGCACTTGAGGATGAGGATGATGCCAGGGTGGCCTCCATCCAGTGCCACTCCAGGCTCTATTTCAGCAGAACTCCATCAAAAGCAAGGGGCACTGGGAGGGGAGTGGTGATGACTGACAATGCACTCATGGCTTCCTCTATCAAGTCATCCTTTCCCACACTCACTAGACTTAGGCACAAAAAATGTTTTGCTGTAATATTAAAGCTTTCGTGGGTTTTTTTGCAAGTTCTCCTTTCATCATGGGGGCAAAGAAGCCCTTTCAAAGTTGTCTGGAAATTATGAAATATTTAGGAGATTGGAACTACTCATTCCATGTTTTCAGCAAACACCCTAAATCAGAAAGCCAGTTACACACATATTTATAGAGAACAGGAAAACTCAGACTTCCTCAGTGTTCCTTCTCTTTTGATGCCTCTCCTTCCTGCCAGACTCTTCCAAACACCACACACTACATCCATTTTTCCCTGTGCAACTCATTTCCTTCAGCAGGCAGATCTATGAGCAGCCCAAGCACCTTTCAAGGTTTTCCAGCTGCTGCTGTTCAACTTTGCAACCTGTGGGTTTCAGTGGAACCTGGGCTGACCCAAGGGTGAACTCTGTGCTGATTCTGCCATGCTGAGTTGCTCTGGTACCCTGTTACCTTGTGAACATTGCAGAGCAGGACACATCTGAGTGATGGAAGAGCAGGCACCAGAAAAAGGGTGAGGGAATTACGGCTGTTGAGGGACTGGATTAAAGAAGCTAGTACAACTCAAATCTAAAGGACTTGAATTATATCTATATATAATATATAGCAAATTAAAGTTTGTTTCTCACAGTGGGAGGTAAACTGAAGTAGGTAAAATGGATCATTTCCTTTCTCAAAGTCTATGAAAGTTGAATATGCCTGAGGTTTCATAATTATCAGATAAAAATCACATGCATCTCTTCCTCTGAAGATGCCAAAAACATTTTACAACTGTTAGTTAGCAGATATGGGTAGATAATACAATACACTCCAGTATTAGCTTATCAGGTTTGGTTTAGTACTGGATTAACTGGTCTTATAAATGATCCTCTATTTGCTCACTGGCTGTGTAAACACAGAGGCAATTAAACTTTCCCTGAACAGTCTGCAGAAAGCCTCTAACAGAGTTCCTTATGGAAACATTAACAATCAGATCTCACACACAGCAGCACAGCACTTCACAGAAACACTCAGAAGGGATTTTCAAGAACAAGAAGTGTGGAAGCTCATCTACAAAATGACCATGGTGGAGAAAAAGGGGTTACAAAACCCTCTGTAATGCAGGTGCAGGAGGTGATGTCAAATGGTTCAGCAGCATTGCCTCCAGAGATAGGAGTGGGTTTGAATTGCCACTGTTACAGTCAAAACCTCTCCATTCTGAGGCTGTAGAATGCTGTTATTCCTACCTGGCATTCCTTCAGATTTCCCAAATCTTGCCCCCCAGCAAGCTTGATTCAAACTGGTTCATGGCAGAGGTCCCCAGAAACACGAGGCAAGGATCTGAAGCCAACGTCCCTGAGTCACGTAGCTCTGCACTAATTTTCCTTGAACACACACTCGTTTTTCTTCCACAGCTCTCTGAAACCTGAGTTCACCACGTGCAACCTCTTCCTTTTCAGTTCATGTGAGTTCATACAAGTTTCATTTTGAGTTTCAGCTTCAAGCAGCTCTACAAAGACCAAGTCCATTTTGGTCAAGGTTCTGCCTGCTTTCGGGTTACAGTTAGGAAGGGGCACTGAGTTTTTACTGCTTCTGAAGTAAAGCACCAACCAACCAGTTCAAAACCAGGCTCCAGCTGCACCATGTGCACGTGAAACTCAGATGGAACCCCCTAAAAGGTTCAGTGCTCTTGTACTTATATTGTAATCCAATGAGAAATTAAATATATTTCACCTTTGTGGACTGCAACAGCTGCTGAAGCAAGTTCAGGTCAATGAGCTGGTGAAGGGCCTGGAGAAGATGTCTTATGACATCTCCTGAGGTAGCTGGGGTTGGAGGAGGCTGGAGGAGAGCCCTTGCTCAGCCTATGGAGCCAGTTCAAGCAAGCACCCACAGTCTTACCAAGCCCCCAGGTGGGTTTTCCAGTCGTGGCTGAGGAGCAGCATCAGCACTGCCTACCTTCAACCTGGCATGTCTGTGTCTGTCCACAGGTCTCAGTGACAGCTCTGCTAAGCACAACCCAAGGCAGCCTCTGCCTTCCAAATTCATTTTCCAGTCCCTGAGCATCTCTGGCAAGCTTTAAAAAGCTTAAATCCACCCATATTGGTTTAGATTTCTACGGCTTACCACCTTTGCAGAAACGGAGGAAGAAAGAGAGATTCTTCACCTCTCCCTTGAGTCAGCAGCAGAGAGCTGATCAAACCCAGCAGGGCTGAACCCACCTCATGCTGCCTGCTGAGCAGTTCTCACACAAAGGCTCTGGAGTGTGCACACTGAGGAACAGAAGAGTCTGTTCACTCAGCCTTTTGTCTCCAGCATGGCGAGGATGGGCACAAAACCCAGGAGAGCCTGCAGCTCCATCCCACTCACCTCCCCCTGCTCCCAGCAGCTCGCAGCTCTCCCTGCTTTGAATCTGACCCAAGGCACTGGCCACGACCAACGCTTTCTGCAGTTGCCATGGCAACCCGGGCCTGCAATTCAACCAGGAATCAACGCCTGAAATGCCAAAACGGCCTGACCCACTTTGAAAAAAATATATGTATTTAATAGTCATAAATACGCCTTTACAGCCCTAACCCACCCGAGTGCATTCGGGACCTTGCACACCCCTGAGTGTGGCCTTCAGCAGCACACCAAGGCAGGGTCAGAAGACAGGCAAGCCCACCTCAGCAGCAGCCCCCTGCTCCTGCATGCACAGTGAGAAAGCACAAGAAGGCAGAGTAAAGTCAACTCGGTTTCTGGTCACACTGTGCCCAAGAGAAACACCTCAGTGTGTGACTGGAGCTGCTGCAAAAATGCCACCAGCGAGTGTGACAGGGCCAGGAGGGGGTCAAAGCCTGTCCAGGCAGGAGGGGGACAAGCCTTGCTATCTGGAGCAGCATAGTGAAGAGCTGAGCTTTTCTTTAGGTGGTGGAAAAAGAATGAACATTTGGCAATGCAGAGACACCCCACCCTGGACTCTCCAAAAAGCAAAAACAAGAGGCAAAAAGGCCAAACGTCCTCCTCTGCAGAGCCTTCAGCAAGCAGTAGCTTGGGATTCTTATTAAGGAGTTCATATGAAGATTGTTATTAAGAATAATTCTTCTTCTTTGCAATACTCATGGAGAGCTCAGTAAGAAACCTGACTTTGTTACTAAATTCTGCATGAGAACAGTCAAGCAGTCCTGAAGTGACAGGGAATTCTGTCCATCCTGAGTCCATCTGAAATCTCTGCTCTGCCTGGGCTTAGGCTGAGCACCCCCAGCAGCTCTTTCCCAAATCAGCCATGCCCCAGTAGGCACAACAGCCTGCAGAAGAGCACTGGGGCAGCACCTGGGACCACACTGCACAGCAGCAGCTTGTGGTCCCTTCCAACCCCTAATATCTGTGAATCTGTGAGTGTTGGCTGCAGTGGTCACATCTCCACAGCACCTACCTGATAAAACTCTTCATGGCCCAAAACTGGGCTTACTGGCAGCACTGAGAAACCAAGAACAAGGAGCTGCTCAAGAATAACACAGCACGCTGCTGCAAAGTCCTGCAAAGAGCAGAAAAAGCCACAAGGTCCAGAAGGCACCCCTAGGCCTGGCTGTGGTACCCAAAGAGTTAATTCTCCTCAGAAACAGCTAGTGAGGGTTGTTAATTACACGCCTACAAAGACACTGCTCTGTGCTACAGTCTGACATCAGTGGAAAAAAGATGAGATTCAGAAACTCATTATGCAGTCTACCAAACAGCAAGCAGATGGCAACAACTTTTGAACATCACCAACCTACACTCACTTCAGATTGATAATCCAAGAAGGAAAACCTCCACATATCCTCCAGCAACTCCCTGGGCTTGCCACTGCTCTGCAAGCAAGAGCAAAATGCTATAAACTTCTATAAAAGAGACAAAAAAGCATTAAATGAAGAAACAATGACACCTGTAGGGCTGCAAAGAAAGCAAGCAGAGCTTAAAGAGAACGGCTTTGAAAAGCAAAAATATTTGCCAAATATTTCCTCTGATGATTTTGGCATTTCACAGAACGGTGTTCTCCTCCTATGACACTCACTAGCATGTTTAGATATTCATGAGAGAAAATCCATGCTACTATTATGCTCCAGGGGATTAGCAAATCACTGCAAGCTTTAGGAAGGAGTTTGCCTTCTTCCCATACACAGCACTGCAAGGTTGGTCAAATGCATTATTAACAGGGTCATTGTCTCTCTGCATCATCTGATCCTGGTTACCACTAGAGACAGACTATCAACTCTGATGGGCAAACAGTCCAATATCTCATTCAAACTCCCACTGTGCTGCCTCTCCCTCCAGCACTCCCTTCCCACCCAGAGTGCTTGCAGAAATCAAAGAAAAAGGTGGAAAGTGGTTTTGGAATCCAACGAGACAGAGCTTAATAACAGTGCCCAATAATGGAACAGTCATCAGTCAGAAAGGATAATTAATCTGCAGCCATGATAAATCCTACACTAAACCCCTCCATCACTCACAAATTAATACAATTCTATTTGCTCCAAAGGAAGACAAACAACAGGGAATAAAGTATGATGGATAATGCAGTGAAACTGGGAAGCAATTAAGAGGAAATAATCAAAGGAAGAAATTCACATCCCTCTGAAGGTTGACAGTGCATCTGTGGTCACCTGCAGGTCACTGCACAGCTCTGCTTCCAGAGGAGGAACAGATAGAGGGGGGTTCCTTCCTCTTTTCCCCACCACAAGGCCAACTGTTACTTGATGGAATTAACAGCAAAAATTGCAATATCTGATGCTGTCTTCAGATTGTCTAGAACTTGAGACAGAGCAAAGCTCACAAGACTTATTTAAAACATAAATAAAATAATTAAGAGCACTGTTAAGCCATCTCTGATACAAAGTTGGAAAACTTGACAGCTCAAAGAATAAAAAAACAGAATTAAACACCACATCCTAGCAGTGACAAAGTGGGGGTGGACAGGGATATTGTGTATCTCAGTAGAAGACAAAGCTGGAGCTTTACATCTTCCCACTCACTCCTGCTGCTCCTGAGCACCAGCTTGAACAACTTAATGGAAGATGCCATGATCTTCAAAGCTGGGATCAGATGGATTTCTTTTGCTCATCCCTCTGAGTTTCATCCCTTCCCCACTCTGAGAACACGCAACAATTCCACATCCCCTCACCCTGCAGCTAAACTCTCCCCTTTGCCCTCAGCACCAAGCAGCAGTGTTCAACTGGAAGTTAAAAATAGAGAGGGTCAAAGGCTGCAGCCAAGCCTGGGAAGAGGCAGACACCCTCGGAGGAGTCACACTCACTCCTTTGTCCCGAGGACCTGGGTCAGACTGGTCTCCCCACATGGCACATCCTCTCCTGCTTCACCCAGCTTTCTGGTTTGCAGTGGCACGGGCACGTTGGGCATCCCCAATTACTGCACTGGTGTAAATTGTACCTCTGAGATTCAGCTTGAAGATTCCTCCCACCCTACTGAGCTGAAAACACAGGCTCTACCCTAAATCCACCAGTGTCAGAGGGAGTTCTGCAGACCCACGTGAAGCAAAAACAGGAATTTCCAGGATGGACAGCACAGAGCTAGTCACCAGAAATCTAAGACAAAGAAATTGACTGAATGGGGATTGATCAGGTTCCTGCTGCCTGTAAACACGCCCAGTGCCACGGATGCTCATTTCCTACTGCTCCCCTCTGCCGAGAAACAAAAAGCCACCTGTCCAGGCTCTGGAGGCCAGTCAGAGAGCAGCACAAAACCGATTCCCTCTGCCCCATCGGCGCACACATTGCAGCGAGGAATGCCAAGCAGATCGAGCCACCAGTGGGCATGCTCCGAGCCCTTTGGGGAGCAGGGAAGCACATGGGCAAACAAATCGACTGTATTTCTGCAGCAGCTCCTGCTGCATCCTCAGCTCACCCAACTTCAACCCCCTGCTGCCTCCCTCCCTCTACCCAGATGCTGGGAGGGCAAGAACTGCCCCTGCGAGGTGGGGGATGGGGAGAGGAGGAGGAGGAGGGGTGAGGCGAATGAAAGCTGAAAAAAAAAAAAAAAACACACACCCAACACACACCCAACAAATGGATTTGCTCATCGCTTTCGAA
>JANHGL010017806.1:0-32516 GCA_024611195.1 Ceyx melanurus | reverse complement strand
GAGCAGGGCCAGCCTAGCCCTGGCACTGTGGCACGACGCCTGGCACCTGGCACAGCGGCCTGGGGCAGAGGACAGTGCCCGCGTGGACAGTGGTCGGGGTCCGAGGCCAGTGCTGCCAGGGAAGGGTGGCTGTGGGTTCCAGTGCCACCCTGGTGCCATCACCCACCACCCACCCCGCCCCTCTTGCCCATCCCGGTGCCGTTTGGCCTCTGGGGTGCCGGGGTGACGCTGGCTCCGGTCCTGTGCCCGCAGCACCGACTGGCACCGGCCCGGGACCCCCCAGTCCCCGGGACAGGGCAGGATCCCGCTCATCCCTCCCTTCCCCCCGTGGAGTTCATCCCGAGCGGCCCGGGCACCCAGGGGTGCCCCCAGCCCCGGCACCCGCGCGTCTCACACTCCTCACGCCGGGCATCTCATTTATCCCACCGGACAGTTGTTGCCCCATTAAAGCGCAGTCCCACCCTTCGCGAGGACCTTTCATCTGGGGAAGTTTTATGACACTTTGTAAATGTGCAAAGTTTTTAATTAGACTCCCCAGACAGCCTCGGGCGGCACTAGCGCCACGAAGTCTTCATGCTTCTCTCTGCTTTACAGCACAACAAGCCGCTCTACTCCTTTGAAGACAATGCCGACTATGTCTACGATGTCATGTGGTCGCCAGTGCATCCCGCGCTCTTCGCCTGCGTGGACGGGATGGGGCGCCTGGATCTGTGGAACCTGAATAACGACACCGAGGTGAGTTGAGGAGGCGGCGGAGACCGGTGGTGGGAAGGCGAGGGCGGGCGGGGCGCCGGGCGAGACCTTAACTGTGTGAGAGCCGGCGGCTCTGCCCTGCCCTGCCCTGCCCTGCCCAGCACCGCTCATCCCCCTGCCGGGAGCTCCGGGCGTCGGTCGCCGTCCGTGCCCCGGGGCGCGGCGGGTGATTCCAGCTGCCGGGGGCTCCTGACCGCCCACCACCCCCCTCCTGCCTGCCTTGTGTTCCCTTCTTCCCTTCTCCGTGCCCCGCGGCGGGGCTGCTGTACCTGTGAGGGGCGGGGAGGGCTGAACGCCAACGCAAATAAACAGCCGGGGTGTCGACTGGGGAAGGAGCTCCCTCCCCTCTCTGGGATTTTCAGGTGGCTTTTAAACCGCCACCGTTTTTTTGTATTTTTTAATCCCCCCCTCCCGCAATTTCTGTCACTTGCTGCTCTCCGCACTTCAGCTGGGCTCTACAAACAGGACTTTTCGATGCCTCCCCTCCCTCGGGTGGTCGCACCTTGGCAGCCCTAATGTCTATCAATATGTTAAGGGTGGGTGTGGGGAGGATGGAGCCAGACTCTGCTCAGTGCCATCCAGTGCCAGGACAAGAGGCAATGGGAGTCAGTTGGAACACGAGAGGTTGAGTGGAAACACAAGGACAGACTTGTTCCCAGTGAGGGTGGCAGAGCCTGGCAGGAGCTGCCCAGGGGGGTTGTGGAGTCTCCTGCTCTGGAGACATTCCAGAGCCCCCTGTATCTGTTCCTGGGTGACTTGGTCTAGGTGCCCCTGCTCTGGCAGGGGGGCTGGACTGGATGACCTTCTAGGTCCCTTCCAGCCCCTGACATCCTGTGATGCTGTGAGTAGCTTTGCCTTGTAAGAAGAACACATTCACAACAGTCAGGATTTTCAGGGGAATGGAGGGAAGATGACATGATTGCATTCCAGTTCTTATCCTGCATTTGTGTGTAGATAAAAGACTTTGAAAGGCAACCCAGACACATTTCAGACAAGTTTCTCTCAAGCCCAGCTAACCCCATGACTGAAGTGAAAACTCTTTTTGCAAACTTGTATAATAGTCCCTTAGATTTCCTATTCTACTTCTCTGACAAGTTGAAAAACTAGGACGTTGGGTCCTGTGAAAGCAAGAGAGTTTGTGTGTGTGTAAGTTAAAAACAAAAAAATCCACACGGGTTATCGGTCAGTAATAATCAGGCTGTGGAACAGCTGAAAACATGGAAACAATTTCCTCCCTAATTTGGGCAGATTGGAATGCATCCCCAAAATCCAAACGGAAATAGTAAAATTTAAAAACCCTTTTATTAGTACCTAACTCAGCTGCACCTGGCCGGCCTAATTGCCTTCAACCTGGTCATTACTCAAAGGTAGAAGTTTAGCCACCAACAGCACTTATTAATGTGTAATAGGAATTTACTTGTAAAACAGAATTATTGGAACGGTGTGATATCATAAAGACTGAGGTGCTGACATTTTAGATTGTTTTATATAGGGATGTTGAGTTATAATTTAGGGGTTGAATATTCTGGGGGTGATGAATCATTCTTAGGTATAATTTTAAATGTCTGGCGAATATAGGTAGAATTAATGTTTGTAATGACCAGCTCGTCAAGCATAATGATGTGAAAAAGGTCACATTTGGTTTCTGGACAATCTACTTCTCTAGCATTTTGCAAAAGGTTGGTGCAAAGCCTGGAGATGCTGAGGCAGCAGATGACTGAAACGTTTCAGCAAGACAGCCCTGACTGATTTCTGTAAAGATGTCAAAGCCTCAGCCCATAAAAGTGCCTGCAAATTCTCCCCTGCTATCGATGGTGTGAGGAACTGAATCCATTAATTCTCCCAGACTGCAAACTTAGGATCTGTCAATATGATTCCAGTGATTGATGGTTACAGACTTTTACCTACCTCATAAATATAATGTGCCTTGATTACAGAGGCACTGCTAGTACTGCTATAGTTAGTTATGTCAGCACTTGAATTGTAAACCCTGTTTCTTTAGGGGCTTATAACACCATCATAAAAATTCACTCTAGGATGAAATTTATACCATAGGCTTCTAGATGGTAAGCAGGTCCATTTAAAATACATAGAGACTAAAAAAAAAAAAATTATGCTGCACAAAGGCAGACCCCCCAGACTTGCTAATTTTTAAATCTTTGTGTTATTGCTGTAGCTGAGAAGTGACTGGTTTTGAGGGGAAAGGTTGGTACCTTGTGCTCCCTGGTGGAAGTTGGTCTCGGTGGGTGTCTCTGCAGACACACACATACATGTATATCCTTCTGTTGTAAATATTTGCAAGATATTGGTGCAGTAGCTTGTTAGTGGTATTTGATGTTTCTTTTGTCTAATGCAGTCAAACAGTCCTGGAGTGGTTTCTGTGCTGTTGGTGGTGAACAGCCCTATAAGATCTGAATTTTCTTAAATCACGGTATGGTCTTTCTTAGTCATTAATTCAATATTAAATTACTTATTTTATTTTTTTTTTACAAAAACACATTCATTTTTTTTAATTATTATTTTTTCTTGCTTTTACACATTGTAAAGCTGGTGTTTGGATTTCAGAGAACACTGAAAACCATGTCAGTAACACCGGAGTTTTGTTTTCATATTCAGACCTGGTGATATGTTAAATAATGATTGGGCCTTATCATGTGACACAGCTTGCCAATAGGGATGCATTTACAAGCAGTGTCAAATTGGCCTGTTATCATATCATTAGTTAATGTCTTAGGTTTTATTAATCGTTTTTTCCTGTTCATGTGCTTTTCAAAGACTACTGAAGAAGGAAAACATCATTATGCCTTTACCCTGCTCTTTCCCATTGCTGCTTAAAACAAAATGAAGTTGTCAAGCCAGCTATTATTTTTATGAATTATAGATAGAAACAGTTGAGGAGGAATCCATTAAAAGATGTTTATTTCTCTAAGTACTAAATACCTTTTAAAAAAAAGTCTAGACTAGAGTCTGAGATGCTGGTTGTTTCCATTACTAAAAGCCTGACTGCTTTGAAATACCACAGCTTTTTGATAAAGAGCTGATCTTGGCCTTGGGCACCATTTCTTTCCCTGCAATTAGGTCTGCACTGTGTTCAGGGTGGGTTTTTGGCACAGAATTTCTAGCATGACCATGATTTTTGGGAGCCTACATGTAGTTTTCCATTTGTAATACAAACTGAAGCCACATAGCTTGGATTCTCTCTTCTCTCTCCCTCCTTCCTCCCCCTGCCCCCACCCTATCTGCAAATAAAAGCACCAATCCTCCCAAAGAACAGCTTGCATATATCAAACAGGGAACCTGGAATCTTAAATAGCTTTATTTATGGAAGAAGAGGGAGGGAGGGAGTGGTGGCACTAAGCCTTCCGAGGGTGGGCATCCGGCTCTCACAGTTTGCTTGGCTGGGTGGATATCTTGAAAGCCTTCATTTGAAAGTCATCTTACAATCCTTTTTAATTGGCTTCAAAGTAAGTAGTCGAGCATTTGCTCTGATAAGGAGGTTTTGGGCTCTATGTGTGCCATAAAATCTGGGAAAAAAAGAAGGGGATCTGTTTAATACAACTGTGAGGCTGGGCTTTTTTCTTTCTGGGGTTTGCCCTGAACAGGATTTACCCCTTAAGGCAGCAGTAGCACACCATAAAAAGGCCATTCTTCACTTTACTCCACAGCAGCAAGGCTCTAACTTTCTGCTTTTCAGATTTCTTTTTTTAATAGGCAGCAATAACAAGACTTCCATAGGGTGGTAGCTCCAAGTACTGTACGTGGTGTCTGAGATCAGAATGCTTTGCCTACAGTGTTTTATTGCTTTGGGTTTATAAAGTCCTGGGAAAGCATCTAACAGACCTCAAGGTTCAGCTTGTGTTTCTGGAAACTTTTCTGGGTGGGGAGAGCTTGTAGATAGAATAAAGTCAACCTGGTTTTGCTGGCTTATGTTCTCAAATCTGTGCACTCCTAAGCCCTAACAGATATCCTAAGTAGTTTGTATTGTTACAAAAAAACCCCACCTCTGAACAGTGAAAGCCTGAAAAATTAATTGAAAATGTGGAATTAAATACTTGCACACTCCATTAACTTGGGTGCTACAGAAATGCCAGCCTTTCTTTGTTCCCACATATCTTCCTCATTGAATGGATACAGGTTTTATCTGAGGATTTGTTTCTGCTTCCCCAGGAACCCGAAATGTAGTTTACAGCTGTGGGGAGTATTTATTTGGAGAAGCTAGTTTGTGTTCCTTTTATCATGTCTATTTGCACAGGGTTTGTGAAGTCTCCTCCTCTCTTTCAAGTGCCCCATGTAACTGAAGGTGCCAGGAACCCTGAGCTACTTGCAGCCTCCCCTTCCTCCGTAAGGATCAGCGTGGATGCTGACAGCTGCACGAGGTACCAGAAGTAATGGGGTACCTGGACAGGGATTTTCAGTCCCTCACCTCCAGTGTAATATCATTTTGATGCTGTATTCAGCAGCAGAACGGCCTGTCAAAATGTCTTCTGGTGACACATCACTTCAAAAAGATTTTGGTGACATTTGTCATGCAGTGTTAACAGTGAGCACCTGAAGAGCCTCTCTGAAAGGTCAGGTAGCTGGATAAGAACAATGTGTCAGAGTCTAATGATCTTTCAGGTGATGGTGAGGGGCTCACAGTCTGCAGGAAGGTCACCTGGCTGCTAATGAACTTTACAAACTGCCCAGCTCTGCAGAGGTTGTCTTAATGCTCCATGTAACTGATGCATTTCTGTTCATTCTGAAGTGTGGATGTTGAGTGATTGCAAAACACAGGGGAGAGCCTCAGGGGCTTTTGAGGCTTTTCTTGATTTTGGTCTTTTTATTTTAATAGGAGGTAAGTCCTTGGTTAGCTTGATGGACTGTTCTGACATTCTTAGCTCAGGAGTAACTGTGTCCTTTCTCCTCTCCAAAGCTGCTCATATGCAGTAGGTTCACCATGACTTTTCAAGCTAGGTGGTCTTTTGGAAGGCCTTGGGATGTGTCATTCTTGCAGTGGGGAAAGAATTAAATCCTGATTGTCTATCCTATAAGAGAAATTAGCATGTCTGTGAGTATATGTACGGGATGTGTTTTTGCGTTTGGTTGGTTTTTGTTTTCTTTCTAATGAGTATATAATATATAATCAGTCTATAGAAAAGAAAACCTCATAGGACGTGGTAATAAATGTTTGCTTTGAAAGTGATCCAGTTAGTATTTTCAAGCAGAGCAGTCACACTTGTGACTGCATCACCTTCAGCTTCTGCCCACAGAGCACATAGCTGCTGGTAAATTAGCCTACCACATTTAGTCACACAAAAAGGAACGTATTATAGTTCTTTTCCCCTTTGAAAGTTCTTCATATTGCCTTTGTTCCATGGCTACTGGTATTTTGTACTTCTCTAAATCTTCCACAAGCCATGGCCAGCAACAAATTGTAGGTGTAGGTGATGTTATAAGGATCAGAACAGTCCAGTTTTTCTTCCCTTGCTGTCCCTCCTGGAAAAGGACTGTCTGCTTGAATGTACTCAGAAAGCTTCTGGAGGGTACAGTGAAAGTTGCTGTGTGTTCTGAAATGACCAGACTGAGCTCTGCAGGTTTTGCCATCCAGGTGTCAAAGGGCAGATGTCCTCAGAACTCAGGCTGAGGAGAAGCAGGTGGAACTGCTGAAGCTGGAGGTGAAAATCCACCACTTGTGCTTTTTTTTTCTAAAAAAGACAAATGCTTTTTATAAATATGGAATATTTTAATTTTTATTTTTGTTATGGAATGGTTGAATACTTCATTAAAAGCAGATGAAACATGTTAGTGTTCTATTGCAAGGATTTCTCAGGTACTGTGGCCCATAACTGTGTTCCTTGCAATTCTGAAGCACATTACTGTTCATGGCACTTTTAAGAGTCAAACATACTAGCTGCTTTAATTAGGGTAATAATTTAGAGTGTCAGAAGGGTAGTGTACCTTCTCAGAATTTCCATTTGATATTATTTTACTCCTTTAATAATACTTTATAGTTCCCAACCTTACTTCAATTAGCAGTAGTGACAGATGCTAGTTCAGCATTTTACCCCTAGCCAGGAGGGCCTTCTTTAGAATAAATGTCAGTAATTTTATATTGCTAATTTGAGGTGATATACCTACAGGTAAAATGAGATTTTAACTTTCTTGTTATACTTGCAGTGAGAGATTGCAGCATAAAGCAACAGAAGTGAATGCACCTGAGAGATAGTTCAGGACTATAAGGTTGGTTATGGAACTTTTATAGCTCATTTTGAGGTGTACTGCAGGGTTTTTTAACTCTTTCATTATCCATCTATTTCGCCTGACATGTCTTCCCATATTCCTCATGGGATTTATTTTTTTTTAAACAGCTTTTTATTTCATTTGGGGCTTTGGAGAAAAGTGGGGTTGGGATTTTTACCTGCATGGTTAATGAATTCCAGTCGTTCTCCAATGAGGTCTTTTTGTGGTAGTTTAGGTTGTACTGTAGATTCTCTCAGTCAGTTTCTAAATGACTCTGTCTATTCAGGAAAGAAAAATAGCACATGTGTGCATGCTGATAACTTCTGTGAGGCAGCAAATCTGGCCCTACAGCTGATTGCAAAGCAAGCCAGTAATTGCCAAGGAGGAGGAAATAGATGCTTTCTACTGCAGGACAAAAGCCAGTATACTAATTAACTTCATCTTTTTCAGGATGTTCTTATACCTAAATAGAAATTTCCAAGGCATAGAACTCAGCACAGTGTTGCTTAATGTAGAATAATTTGTTTATTGGCTTTGCAGCACAGTTAAAATTGTTCCCAAATGCTGTTATTTATAGTAAAGACTTAATTGACACTCCTGTGTCATTGCATAGCTGTGAGTTTTGCTGTAGTTTCCTTTACTGTGTGGATCTGCATTGATTACTGTGAAGCAATTTCAGTGTTTCAGTTCCTAAAATAAACTGCTAGCCAAGTGCACTATCTAATCTTCAGTCGTTCTGCATGCAAGAAATCTGTGCATTTACATAATGCCTGTGGTTTTAATTTAGTTGTGGTTGCAGAAATAAACATGGCCTAATTTTTGAGTTGAACAAGAGTGTCATTTTCAGCAAGGTTGGATTAAAAATAGCAATGTTGTTTTTCAAAGAAATCAAGAAACATTATTGGAGCCTCTTTAACACTGTAATGAATGTCTCAATAATCATTCCCTCATCGTTCACTACTGAGCTGAAGATTTTATAGGATTAGCCTATGTGCATCTCCTCCTCAACCTCCAGGTAATTTGATTTTTAACACTGAGGCAGGAGGAGGGGCATAAACCAGACAAGTTGATGTAAAAAGCAGCAAAATTTTCCATCCATATCACTTGTTATGTTGCTGAAGCTGAAAAGTGCCACCACTCCAGGGTGAAATGTAGTCATCTAACAAGGGATGAAATTGAATACTTCATTTTGAGTAAAAGGTCGGCATTGCTTTCAAGAAGTTAGAGCCATTTTTTTCTTCTTCCAAGCCAGCTACACAGATTTCTTCCTTTCTCTGTCTTGAACTTTCAGCCTTGCCCTCTAGAACAGGGGTGGTGGCAGTTTGAGATGGATCTGTACCACGAACACCTCCATGTCAGCACTAGCAAGCTGGTGGGCACCTTGCCGGTGGTTGGCCTTTCAGCCCCTGCACTGGGCTGTTCCTGAGCCCCGGCTGTGTCGTAAACATGTCACCATGGTGGCTGAACATTAAGCACCTTCCCATTTTGCTCTGGGCCCTTGAAATAAATGTGGACCAGGTGCTCCGGTGAGCAGAGAGGTCCTTGATGTGCGCTGATAGCGAGCGGAAGCGAGCGGCCTTCAGCTGCTGGGAGAAAGCAATTAGAGAGCCTGGAGTGCTGGGGGGGACCCCAGCCAGGCAGAGCTGCTTGGCTGAAGCCAAGTCTAGCATCCTGAACATGTGCTTCAGCACAGCAGCTTTGTCTCTTCACAGCAGAGCTGTCGTTCCCGCACCTGAGGGTGCTTCTCTGCTCTGTGGGTTTCAGTTTGGTTAGCCCTAGGAGAGATGCTCCCACTCCTTACCAGCTCCATGGGCATTTTGCTGCTGGCTTTGCCTTCATGGCATTGTTAATGCTTGTGGTTCAAAGCAGTTCTTGTTACATCAAGGCTTCAAATGCATTTCCAAATATCACAAGTGTCTGTGCCTTTACAGAGGTAAATTCCTAAACAGTTCCTCATTAGGTTTTCCAGAGTTGGCTGGTGGAAGAAAAGGGAGCATCAGTACAGGTCAGAACACAAGAAAAAACCCCAAAAAGCTGTCAGTACTACAAGAAGGTAGGGTTTTTTTTACTGAAGACTCAGCTTGAGTTAATAATTCCAAAACTGGGTTTGATTCATTGATAGGAAAAGCAGGAGGTTGGAAAACTTTCAGGCTTCTCCCGTTTTTTTTCTTCTCCTTTGTTTAATTAGGATTTTCAAGTTTGCTTGATGCTTCCTCCATTGCTCAGGGTTAGGGGTTGACTTCACTGGAATTAATGCTTCCCTGAGGAATACTTCTCAGCTGGATATTTCATTCATTTCCCTGTTTTCCCTTTGTTGCTCAAGTTATGGCTCTGTTGATGTTTTGAGCCTCACGAGGAGGTTGCAAAGTAGATAGCACAAGTAGATAATGAAAAAAATCTTGTAGTAAACTCTGTATTAGGGAGTTTTTTTCATTGGTTGGGTTTTGGGGCAGAGAGAAAGTTCTTTTGCTTAGTCTGGCTTTCAAGATCTACTTAAAGGAAGAAAAAACAGCAACTCTCCAGGTAACTTCTAGTTTCTCAAATGAAGATAGGGAAGGAACTAGAAAGTGCATTTGGTTTGTATGGGATCTGTCAGACCAAATTGTGTTTTGCTGTATCTTTGGGTGAATAACTGGCATCAGTGCACATCAATACATTAACTCCTTCCTCCATCAGTTCCTATTGCTGGTGACTCTTGATCCTTTCCACTGGTGTCTAGGCTGAAATACAGAGCAGAGTCAATTTCACTGCTGTTAGTGGTGCTGGGAAGGTTGAAGTCCAGTTTTAACAGAAGAAGCCTGCCAGCTCCTAGAAAAGCCTCCTGTGGGGAGAAAATGATCTCATTTTGACACTTCCCCATATCTACAGATGAGTATGTGGGCAAAAAGTGGCTGCCTGAATTTCCAGTAAGAAATATTAAGGTGTGATGTAAATAGTTTTGTCATCTGGTGGGATGGAGAGGTGAGCATGAGTGCTGGAAGCACTGGCAAGCATTCAGGAGGAGTTAATGCTGCTTTGAAATATCAAAGAATGGACTTGCCAAGCAGTTTTCCTCTCCATACTGTTCCTCTGATGGAGGCAGCTCTCTGCCTTCAGAGAGTTAATTTCATGCTGAATATGATCTATGGCTTAGGGTAGCAGTTTGCCCAGTATCATTCAGGGGATGATGAATGCTAGCCCAGGGTTTTATTCTCATGCTAGGGATGGTTGCTGCCCAGCATGCATGCCTGCATGGGAAATGGTTGCCTGTCCTCTCTTTAACCTCTCTGCTGACAGCAGTTAGTAGAATCTGAGCAGTAGCTATGTTTTATGGAGGGAATGGTTTTATGTAACATTTAACATTGCATTTTCTGTAGCAGCAGAAAATATGACTGTGCTTATGCTTCGTGCACACCAGCACTAGGTAATTCTGTGCCCTGCTGTTGGCTAGCTCGACCTGCACATCTGCAGGAGCACAAGCACTGATTTAATCATCACTGGGATGATTTTCTGTGGTGGGTTTTTTCCCCCCTACCTCAGCTAAAGAATAGTTGGCAACTCAGCAGCAGAGGTGAGCAGTGAGGAGAGGTGTCCATAGGGGAAGGAGTTCTTTACCAGGAGAGTGGTAGCAGGGTGCCCAGGGAGGTGGTGGAGGCCCCATCCCTGGAGACATCCCAGGTGGGGTTGAGGAGGCTCTGAGCAGCCTGCTCTGGCTGAGATGGCCCTGCTCTCAGCAGGGTTGGACTGGATGAGCTCTAGAGCTCCCTTGCAGCCCAGACACTGCTGGGATTGTGTAACTGGGACACTGGCAGTGTGTTCATGACAGGGAGACGTGTGGTGTTGACAGATAGCCCTTAAAAAGTTGAAGGCAGTCGTTCTGTGGGAACTGTTGTGACACCAGTTCAGAAGCGAGGGTGCAGAGCAGTACACTATTCGTAACAAAGTACACTCCAGTTTCCAAAAGACAGGTAGATATTAATTAAAGACATGCTCCTTTGTTAGTGGTTATAAACAGCTCTCACCCCAAGAGCCTGCAAGCTCCAAAGTGGTTTAAAAATATCAGGAAGCAGCAGGCTTGCCAAGATGCACTGGACTGATAAAGACACTTGAAAGAAACTCACAAGGAAAGATAACCTTCAAGGAAATAAAAACATAGACATTGGTATAACTCCAAAAATAGATTGTATTGAGATAAATATGGGTAAGGGCTTAGGCAAACCTGTGTGGGCCTGTGCTTTCATGGGAGGCTGCTGATGTGAATGTGCCAAATTGATGCAAAGGATGAGCTGCCCTTCATCTGCCCTTTGTAAGAACTTTTCTTAAACATACCAGCAGAAGATGGAATCAAGGAAGTTCTGTCATCTCTTATGCAGAAGAATTTACTGGTAGCTTTCACTCAGGGGGAATAAGTTCTCTGATGGAAAGGGAAAAGATGTTTGAAAGTTGTGAAACCTTCACTAAAAAGATGGATACTTACTGTCACAATTTGTATTGTAAAAAACTATTTACATATTAACTCGAAAACTACTCATTAGAGGATAAATAGGTCATCAGGTGGTCGGGTTTTCTTCTCTTAAGTGAATACATCCCTGAACTAAAACACACACAAATATGTTCAAGTTTCTCTTGGCATTATTTGTTGAAGATCCTTTTTGTATTATCCCCTGTTTATGTGTGCTTGGTCTGTGCCTGTTCTTTCAGAAAACACCCAAAATTAATCCTTTTACTGGTTTACGTATTAATTTCTCTTCACTTGGGGTGTCTTTTCACTTGTGCTGTCTTGAGAAAAAGGATTTTTTTCCTCTCATTCAGTTTCCTGCAAGCCAAAAACATAGCAGCATTTGTAACCCTTTATGCATTCATGGTTCTGAAGTGTCTCCCCATGGCTTTTTCATTCCCATTAGCAGAGGGGAATGGCTAAGAGGTTGATGTTTGACATCAACAACTCTTGGCTATTTTAATATTATTGCAGCTGTTTCAACTGCAGATGCTGGTTGTTTTTTTTTAACATTTAACATTTCTGGTTTTCCTTATGTCCTCATCTCTTCAGTTTCCTCTTTATTTGGCCCTCTACATGTTACTAACAAAATTATACACTTACTATACACTAAATCCTTGCTTGTGTTTTTTAATGTATGGAAAGTCACATTCACAGTAGAAATGTTAAGGTTCTAGAACTGCTACAGTAGAAAACTAGCTTTCTGGGATCAATATATTGAAATTCTTAGTGCATTTCCACCCAGTCTTTATCCCAGGATTTTTTTTGCTATCTAACCCAGCTCACTCAGAGCATTAGCTAAAAAGCTGAGCAGGAATCTGTAGTAGATGGACTGCAGATTTTTTAACAGCAGTCTCTTAAAAACACTGTGCAGAACATAAAAATGTGTCTCTCATCATAGAATGAAAATTTCAGTTATGCAAACAACACTGATAGCTAATTAATGCTATATTCTAGATGGAAATCCCTCACATTACTCTCTTTCTCAAACTGACATGGTGATTGATGACTGGTTTTGAGATGCACATGGTAGCTAAATGTCAATTCCTGTTGATTTTATTGAGTCTTTGGAATTTAATTAGTGGTCTGCCCTTGAAAATGTCCATAATAAAACACTCTCATTCTTTACATAATTTGCAGAGGTATGTAGCACTGCTAGCACTTACACACTGTGTGGTAATCCCATGTGTGAGGCTGAGGCATGTTTAATACCAGGGTAGTGATTTATTTTTAAATTCAGCAGTCTTATTCAGGACCTGCCATACTAGAATTTGAATAATTGTCAAATGATCCACGTTTTTATACAGTGCTGAAAGTCCACTTTATATTAAAATACAGTGTTTATGGAGATAACAGTCAAGTCTTTCTAGGATTACCTGCCAGACAAATCTTTTATTGATTGTGGGTGGTATTAACACTTCTTTGCTTTTGGGTTGGGTTGGGTTTTTTTGCATCAAAAGAAATACAGAGCACAGCATGATGTGAAGAAGCCTGGACATTTGATGGAACAAGCTTGAATACAGACTTAAAATAACTGAACTCATGTGTCATATGTGACCATTGTTAGTGATGCCAATGAGCTAGCCAGACTGCAGTGCTGACATGATTTACAGCATTGGTATTAGGCTTTGCACTAGATGAAAGGTAAAGGTGATTTGCCAGCTTCTAGTTAGCCTGTTTCTTCTGATTATGCAAGAAATATTTCATATTCTATGACAGACTGGGGTGAATCGTATTTATCATCAGCAAATATTTCTCTCTTAAAATAATTGGGAGACCAGTATCACCAGAAGAGAGACCTTGGCAAAACAATGTAAGTGGCAAATGTGATCTGGATTGAGAATCAATGGAAATATCAGTAATTTAGAGACTGATATAAGTCCCATATCCAAATATGGGTTCCTTATCCATAAACTATGGATGATCTAAACAAGATTAAAGTAGCCTAATAATGAAATTACCCATTTAGCAAGCTGTTTTTGAGTACTAAATCACTTCTCCTTTTCACTTCTTCTGAAGGTAAAAACCATTTTCATTATGAGCAGCTAAATTACCATAGATTACTGTTAAGGTTTGATATCAGGCCAAGATTCCTTTTCACTTGAGGTCTAGTGTTTAAAACTCAGAGCTGTCTGGTAGGGTACCCACTCTTCCTTAAGTGCTGGCCAAATCTTGTATGTCAGCTTTCCTTCTGATCTTTTAATGGGGGTTAAAAGGAGAAAACCAAGGTTTTTATTGCAAGTGGAAAGTAGCTTGAAATAGAGGGATTTCGTTTTCTTCCAGTTATTGTAATGGTGGTAGTCCATCAAATACCAGTTTATTTTTATAGGAGCTGTTCTCTTTTTTAAAAAAATTAAAATATGGTAGAAAGTAGGAAGAGGGAAATGTCAGGATTTCTGTTAGATTAATGAAATACTTAAAAAATATTTAAAAAGACCTGTCTTGTTCTGTAGTACTTAATTGAGACTATAATCCCTTCCAGGATTTAGCATTTTTTAATATGTTAATACTATTTTCCATTCTATTACATTCTACTTCTGAATAATACTACTGTTTTAGCTGAATTGTTGTCAAATTGCAATTAAAAAAACCCAAAAAACAAACCAAACTATACCTGTGCTTAACTTCAGGAAAATTTAGTCTCTCATAGGTGGGTGAATGATGAAATCACCCATTAATTTCTTCCACAGTTTGTGGGGTTTTTTCCATTTCTCTTTTCAGATGAGGTAGAGGAAAAAACCCAAACCAAACTGGTAGTGCTGTGTCTAAAGTGTATATGTAATATTTTATATTCTGGTCCATTCAGGCTGAGCAATAAGCACGGCAGGTTTCTGAGCATTCTCTTGAACATTTTGCTGTATCTTACCTATCAAACCACTAATGCTGTAAAGGAAAGTTCTCAAGATGACATCTCTGGTGTAAGCAGTTCAAACTATTCTTTCCACAAAATCTGTGTATTTCAGAGCACTGTAACCTTCATAAGGAGCCTGTTTGAAAATCCATTTGTTAGGATGCAGTAATCCTATTGATGACTTTGGAGAACCTTCATGGGGTCTTAATACCCCTAAGCCAAAATAATTCTGCCTCAATCTCACAACTTCATTTGTTCCCAGAGATAAGCAATGTAATACACAAGAACAGAATGTTGTTGCTGATTTCAGAGGGTGGATTTCAGTGGGAAGCAAAGGCACTGACTACAACCTTGGAAATACCTGTGAGGGGCAGCAGGGACTTGAGTTCATTCCAGAATTGCACCAAAATTCCCCTCTGTGTCTAGGCAGATTTTACAGACAGCATCTGAACTGAAAACATTCTGGGATGGCTCTGTTGTTTGGGCTCTTGGGAAACCATGCAGGTTCTTTTCTCAGCCCTTGTGGTGGATTGAATGAGCAGGAGCTGGGCATCTTCTGCATCATTTGCTCCCAAGCAGGTGCAGGAGTAGCTGCTGTGCTGCCCTTCCTGCAGCTCTGCTGCAATCTGGTTTTCGGCAGCACCTGAAGTGCTTCAGTCTGTTGTGCTGTCAGCAAGCTGTATGCTCCCTGGGTTGGTTTGCACCTAGGCTGGAGGCCTCTTTGTGGATGGAGAGAAAGGCAGAAGCTGGGAGAAGTGTGTGGATGATGCAACGAGGGTCAGACCCCTGCAGAAGGAGGTGTCAGAGCTGGAATGTTATTTTATGTGCCATACGTGGGCTTTGGGGTCTTTTGCATGCAGTTCTCATTGTACAAAGAGAGGAGGAGATGGCTAATTTTTAATACGAGCAGTTTACAACCATTCATAGCTAAAGAGTTTATAGGATTCTGGTAACAAAAGGTGGTCTAATTATAGGGGAAAGGAAAACAATATGGTGAGGATATTTACAATGTGTGACCTATTTGAATTATGATCTTGTTAACTATGGAAAAATGACAAAACCCAGAACCATCCTGGTGAATTAAATGCTTAGCCTTTCATTAATGAACTTTTATAATATAGAAGATATGGAGGAGGTTAATTTTTTTCCCTTTAACATCAAAAGAAGCTTGCACTTTGGGTGAACCTGTACTTTCTTAAGATTCAGTGCACTAGGCTTCAAACTGGAAAAAAATGACAATATTTTTTCTTTACAACTAGCCCACACTGGAGTGTTTAGTTTCTGCCAGTAAATCACATGCCAGGGTTTCTCCTGCCCTTTTAAATCACTCGAAGGTGTGATTCCTTTCCCTGTGATTTTTGTTTAACTTCCCTTTTGTAGTTGATCTTAATTGTTCTTATTTGCAGCCTTTAAATGTCGATGGACTGTGTCATTTATAACCCTTTTTCATTGACCAGTGACCTTCAGAGGGAAATTTCATCCACGTTTTCCTTGGGCTTTGGTGTTTTTGTTTTATGTATGTAAGTGAAACTGGCAGTAAAAATTAATACGTAGAGGAGGGGCTTTCAGGCTGAGGCAGTGGTGTAAAAAAACAGTTGCAGTGCAGATAGAAAAAGTTAAAATCCTTTGCAAACCTGCACTGAGGCTATGCTAGCCCAGACTGACAAACATACTGTCCACACTTAATTTAATTAAAATTAATTTAGTTGGACAGAAGCAACTGAATGTGAATTTAGTTTTGGACTAACGGCACATCATCTCAGCTTGTTGATGTGAATGTTGATGTGAACTTGTACCTGTTGCATCTTCTTGCTGCTGGGCTTGGCAGGAGGAGTTGGGCTCTGGACTCCATCCAGACTGAGGTGCAGAGAAACCCCTAAGTCAGGTCATGTGAAAGCTTTAGCACTGGACTGGGCTGTTCTAACCAGTGCAGATTTGCCCTCCTTGCTGAAGATAGGTGACATCAGCACCTCTGTGGGAAGAAGATGGCCCTCTGTCCCTCTTGGAAAGATGGAGCTCAACAGTGTGAAGTTAGACAAACATTGACTCATCTGGGTTTAGCTAATTTATGGCTGAACAGAACTTTCTCGTCTTATTTCTTCCTTGCTGTACTTTTGAGAAGCCTGTCCCATTTTGGCCAGGATGACATGAGCTGACTGTGTTCTCTTGGTTTTGCTTGATTTCTATTTCTTAGGACACAAGGCATGTGCTTTATCATTTATTTTTCTGCTTCTACTGCTGTCCCCGTGAAGACATCCTTGCTAGTGATCTCCAGTTGCAGTCAAACTACTTCATTATCCAGGGTGTGTGGCATTGTGACTTCCACAGCTGCTGTTCTTGGAGCCACTGGTGAGGGAATGCACTCCACAAACATCTGCCCTCCAGTTCTCTGTGGAACAGTTGCAATATGATGGCAGCAGGTATTTCCATCTTTGCAATGACTGATGAAACCCTGCAGTTCTCTGCTGAGAGCTTTAAGACAAATCACACTAAAAAACATGTCCTAATGCTGTCCTGAAAGGTGTAAGGCTGTGGCAGCTGCAGCAGCTGTGGTGTTCAGTTAAAGCAGTGGAATTTATGGGCTTGGCCATCCCCAGCAGTGGCTCTGTGGGCTGCACAGGGAGCAGGCACTGGCTCGAAAATATCAAGGAAAGATAAAACTTAACACTGTGCAAAAATCAAGGTCCTGATAGCTGGTGAGCTCACAGGATTTATTGGTAGATCTCAGTGCTTCTATTAGCCTGCTGTTGTCTCTGATCCAAAAGCAAGCTTGTTCTAAGAGGCACTGCCACTCTTGTCCTCTCTGAGCCACAGTGTTTTATGTATCAGAGGGCTTGTTTTTTGCCTCAGGAACTTTTCACAGAGCAAATTACCATTTATCTGAGGCTTCGTAGGGCACAGTTCCTGCACACTTCATTTTATCCTGGCTGATGCACTCAGTAATGACAAATTAATTGCTTCAGTTTCTGACTGCTTTACTGGAGAGGTCTGACCCCAGAATCCTTTTGCATGACAGCAGTAATATTTTGAAAAGTAAAATCCCTGCTCTGTCTCCATGGCTGTGGCCCAGTGCAATCAAATGTGGCCAAGGTACAGGTCTCTGAAGATTGTTGACCATCATTTCATAGTAGATGTTTGTTAAGAGCTTATGAAGAATCAAAAGGTCCAAAAACTTCTGTTTTAAGGAAAGGCTGTTTCTTAAAGAGGCTGAAAGATTACTCCTTAAGTTAGATTATTCAACTCTTCTTGTTGGCTGCTGGTGTCTCTTGAGCTCCAAGTGTTGGAAGAGAGAACTGAAGGCTTTCTGGCACTCTGCTGTTTTCATGTAAGCACAAACTACCTTTATGGATTTTATATATATATATATAATAATTATTACCTAAATAGGACAAAGAAAGTTGTGATTTAAAATGATAAACGAGATAAAGCACATAAAGCAACTTTTTTTTTTTCTGCAGCTGACATATTTTTCTAATAGAAAGGCTTAGAACACAGACTTTCACTTATTACCAGCTGTGAGTTTTCTTATTGAAATTAACATTTACTCTAAAAAAATCCAACCTAAAAAAAGCCAACCACAGACCACAACAAAACCACACATTTGGATTTAGATGTGTGTCTTGTATTGCCAGGTACCAATGCCAAAACTGGTTTGCTGTTTTGTCTTGGTAGTTGGTTCTTATGATTCTTAGAACCTTTCCTCCTATCTTTTGTGCATACAAAGGAACATACCCAGAATATGATGGCATTTCTAGCTCATGTGTGCCAACTGTGAGGTGAAGGTTGTAGCTTTTTTTTTTTCTCCAGTATAGCATCAGTCACCAGAAAAATAGCTTTTTAGCAAGAGACCAGTTGACGCGAGGAACACACAAATGAGTTATCTGTTTTGTCATATAAACTATTCCCATTTAATTGTGTGTACTCACTGAAAAGCAGCTTCTATTCATTGCTTATCAGAGAAGAGTTCTTAGTCTCCTGAGCAGTGCACAAACTGCTTAAAAGAAGAAGTCAGCAGTGCATTTCTCAAAGTCTTCTCCATATCCCCACGTTTGATTCCTCTGGTTTGACATTAAACTCGTTGCTTGAAGGTATTTTTTTCAGCCACAGCATGTAAGAGCACTTGAAGATTTCATGGCAAATGCAAGTTTATAACATAAACCATAAATCTCCACACCCTCCAATACTAACTAAATGAAACCCAGAGGTTAGCTGCAGCAACACCCATTACTTCTGCAGACATCTCTATAACAACTGGTACTTCCCTCCCTGCTTTCTGCTGGAGGGTGCTGAGCCTCATACACACTGTTTTTTCTCATCCAGGCAGCCTGCATCCCTGTGTTTTCATAGAGTACTGTACCTGGAAGGAGTCTGACAGCAGAGTCCCAAGCCTGCATCTTGGCAGTGAGTCTGGCTGCAGAGTGACTCTAGTTGCATGAAGCATTTGAAACTCACAGCTGGCACTCATGGAGTTGTTTGGATTTCTACAGTGGCTCCTCCAGGCCAGTAAAATTCTCTGCAGTGCTTCAGCAGGCGTTTTGCCAGGACCATGAGAGTGAATTCACTCTGCTTTTTGGGTTTCAGGGTGGCAGTGGTGGCTTTGGGTGTCCTGCTCCCTCCCCACCCACCCTGCTCACTGTGTTTTGGTGACTGAGCATCTGTAGATGATTGAATATGTGGCTGCAGGCAGTCACTAGTGTTACAGACACTGACAGCATAGAAGCTCTGGCATTTTCTCTTCAGCATTGTACCTTGCAGCTTGAGTTCTTTGTGTCTTTATTTGCAGTGGGATGCTGAAATATGACTGGTTTAATATTACTGGTAACAATGTAGGCAAACAGTGTTTTGTTTTGTTGGAACTGTGGAAATAAGTGTGTTTGTTACAAGATTTTAATTTGATATGCTTGCATCCCACTTTGTAGATAACTCTATTGTGCCAGCAAATAGAATGTAGCATAAGGAGTCTCATTATATTTTATCCACAGCAATTCCATCAACAGTTGAAGGTTTAAAAAAACCCTCTGGCATCTGCTTCACTGTGCAGGGGTCCTGTCTCATAGCTGGACTTAAAGTAGCTGAGTCTTTTACTGATGGCATCCATTCAGGTTTCAGAACTTGCTCTTCTCACATTCAGTGTCCAGGTCTCAGTGAAAGCACTGAGCAACAATTGCATTTATTGCACTTATTACTACAATGTCCCTTTCCCCCTCCACTCCAAACCAGCTCTTAACCAGGTCTGGTGTGCAGCAGAGATGTCATTGGCATGGGTAACACATGAGGAGAAGTACAACTGCTCTTGAGTGTAGAAAAAGTCATCTGCTTTCCTTTTTGGTAAGTGAAGTGATCAAGTGAAAATTAAGAGCCATTTGACTTCATATGAGAAAAGAAACTGATGATCAGTGACATTTCCATGCTGCTGTAAGGAAGAGGGAGGCTGTGGACTCCCTAGGCCTTTAGTTAGCAAGCTGACCCTTTGGACAAACACCTCCAGCTGCATTCCCACTGCTGCCTTGCCATGCATTAGTAGCATGATTAGATCTGGAGATGTTCTTATGGTAGGTTTTGGTCTTAATTCCAAAACATCAACTAGAATATCATGTAATTGTTTTAAGAGCCATAGTTAAAACCTTTTGCTAAGAGATTATTTTTTTCCTTCATGTGTCTTACTGGCTTGACCTGTTAATTAATCATTCATATGGGTTCTTTCCATCTCTTAAATGTTCTCAGAGCTGATAAGAATGTATGATCATTGTTCCTTTGCAACTGGAGTGGCTTTGAATGCTGCAAAACATGTTGAATTAGTCTTAGCTGTTAGCTACAGAGGGGCCATTTATGGCGTGGCCGTGGAGAATGGGCTCTTCTCTTTCCAGCAGACACTACCTCAGGCTTCACATGGTTGTAGTGCAGTCTGGCTCCTGGAATTCACTTCTGGCTTAGTCCACTGAGGATTTAGACTGAGGGATGTCACTGGTGTAGCCTCCTGTGCCTTCCATCCACAGCCCTCTCCACCTTTTTGTTTTCCTGTTGAAGATTGCAACAGGTAGTTGGGATAAGTTGAGTTTTGAAGTGATGCAGCAGTGCATGCCTGCAGCTGTGGAGACTGAGGAGTGCTGAGCCCAGTGACAGAACAACAGAAGACCTTGGAGTGCTCAGGCTGAACCTGGATTACCAGGGCAATCCAGAGGGCATTTTTTGGCAGCTGTCAGTCTAGTACATTGCATTGTTACTCAGGTTAGTAAACTGCACTCAGAGCATGTAAAGGAGAAAAAAGACACATCAATTAGGGGAAGATGTAAGCAGGGGTAATTAATTACCTTATGAAATTGGCAAGCTTGGCTTCTGAGCTGGTGCAGTGGAGAGCCTCTGGTAAGGAGTCTCTGAGGCTTTTTATGATTGAGCCAAAGTGTAGAACTCTGTTACCCCTTTCAAAACTAAAAGAAGAAGCCTTCAACCCTTTAGTGCTTGTCAGGACAAATTTCAACTAGCAATAAAAGCAATCTTCTGTAGACACTTAATTTCAATTCCCTTCTCCTCCCCAGAAAGCAGAAAAGCAAAGTTATGAATGTCTGTGGCGTGAGGAGTGGTGCTGACATGGGAACCCTTGAACAATACACATCTTCTTCTCTGTTATGGGGCTTTTCTAAGCATCTTCTCTGCAGTTCACTGGCAGCAGTGTCAGTCTCCCACTGAGGTGGCTTGTTTTAGGTGTTTATTTCCATTCTCTCTCATTCACCCCACCTTCCCCACAGTTTTCTGTCATGGAAGATGTTTGTCTTCATTGTGGCCAGGCTGTTGGGTAGTCTGCTGACTGGAGAGAAAAGCTGGAGACCTGGAATGAATGATGGAGGAGTTAGCAGGCATCCTCTGCTGCTCACTGCAGGTCAGTACAGAAAGGGGTGAACACACTGACTCTGCACTGAGGAGTGAGTATGAAAAGCTACTAAAATCCAAGCTGAATGGACAGGGAGACACTTCACTTGGCCTTAGTAGTTTACAAATGGGGTGGTGCTGCACGTAGTCACATACTTGGGAGGGTGGTGAGAATTTTCTGCTGTGATGTGAAATTACATTTGTAGATCATTGAAATACTTGTGAGAGAGCTCTTATTTTTCAAGTTGAAAGTGTTTCTATAGGTAGCCTTTTGGGGCCAAATTCCTTAAGGCTTTTTAGAGAAATTGTGTTTAAAATTGTGTTTAGAAACAGCTCCAACACAGTGCATTCTAGGATAGATGAACAAACGTTGAGCATTTAATTCTGAGTTTAAATTGTCCTTAAAGTCAGCTCTGGAACCTTTAGTGAGTATCTCCATTTTATCATATCCCTTAAATCACTGTTGTAAATGTATGCTGTGCTTTTTATTTTGTAATTGGCTGTTCATCAGAGGAGGAACAGTACAGAATAAAAATATTATTACAATTTATGGCTTTAATAATGGGGAATGCTATCCACTTCTAACAGTTAATTGCTTTTTTAGTAGTAACAATAGAATTTAGAAGGTACTAAGCCATCACTTTAGGAAGTCATTTTTTTTGGAGCAGCAATTAAATGGAAAATTAGCATCTAGATTGTTTAGAGGAATATGCATCTTTTCATTGAGATACCAGAATAGGTGTGTGTGTGTGTGTGTGTGTCTATATATGTGTGTGTGTCTATATATGTGTGTGTGTCTATATATGTGTGTGTGTCTATATATGTGTATATATATTTTAGATATTTGTATATCATGCTCTGAGAAGACCTTGCTTGAGTTTTCAGCATCACTGGTGCCCTCCTTTCCCACTCACTTGTTTTAAAGTTCCTCTTGATTCTGATGACTTCTAATACATAAGAAGACCAGAGTAATGTGTGTTTTGGCCATTCTTACCAATCTGTTGTTCAAACAGGGGCTATGTGAGCCCCTGACACTCACACACAGCTGGTTCCCATTCTTGCTTCACCAGCCTCTGGCTCCCTTGGGCGTGGTTGGCATCTGGAGGTAGGTTATGCTAAATAATGAAGGTTATGCTAAATAATTTCCTTCTTCCTTACAAGCAAATACTTATTTCTCTGTTCCTGGCAGCAGAAAGTGAAGATCAGGAATCTAGTCAGTCTCCTACAAGACTATGCAAAGTAGCAGCCCAGGGTGTAAGTTTCTTACGGAAGATTTTATGACTCACAAGAAAATGATGTATTGTTTCCTTCTAACACTACCCTCCCTCAAAATAAGCCCAAAAATCCTGTTTGCAGAGGAGACACAGTAAATAACTTCTAGTAAATTTATAATAAATACTTGTGAAACACTGGCAGCCCTGCCTAGAATGGCTCAGTGTAGTGTTTCCAGGCTGAATTAGAGGTGGCCTGTTTTCAATGACACTTGAAAATTGAGTGCTGTGTTGATAGTCTGAAATGGAGATCTTCTGGCACTGCAAATGAATTATGTGCCACTGCAGTTGTGTTGTGGTTTAACTGTCTGTGGAGTTAGCATATAATCATATTTTTTTAACTCCTGGAGGTCATTACTACGTTGGGAAATAAAACCCCCAAGCATCAGAACTGTCGAGATAGATATATTTTGAATTTTTATTTAAAGTAATACCAGGTTTTATTTATTTTGGAATGTTTAATCAGTTTTTCGTTATTAAAAATAGATTAAAACAAGGGTTTGAGTATGAGTAATAAAAAGGAAAAGCATAAACCTATAAATTTTCAATTTTTTAATAGGGAGAAAACTATTTATCCTAGGATATGGATTTAGTATGTACTCACCTCACATGATTGATTTGAAAATCACAGGCTCATGGCTTATGAAAAGGTTTTTCTACTACTACTTACCAGTTTTAGCCCCCAAAATGCCACAGCTCCAATTGATTTGCCCAGGCCAGTATATGAGGTTTTGAAACTTTCAGACAGAAGAAACATCACACTGTGCTAAGGAATAAAAATACTCATTTAATAATTGAAATGGGATCATTTGGGAGGTTGCTAGTAATATATGCTGTGTCCTCTGTGCTTGACTGTTAAGTGCAAATGGACCTTTTATTTTAACACTCTCCAGTGTTACCTCGTAAGATTATTTGACTTTAATTAAATGTTGGGAAAATCAGTGAAAATGGCATTCTATTTTTTCTCTATTTCAAGCTTCATTAAGTATATTTGCACTTAGAAGTTGCAAACAAGATGTTAACATTTCAAATGCCTAAAAGCTGAACGCATCTCACAATTTAAAAAGTAAAATAAAGTAGCAGCAGACTCCCCCCCTTCTTCCCAGCTCTGCTGAGCTCCTGATGATTTGATTAATGAATATTTTACCTATTAAAAGTAACCATTAATTATTGTGTTTGGTTGCAGCAATAATTGTATGTTTCAAATGAAAACTAATTAACACAGTAAGTGGAAAAACATCATTCCATTCGAAGTGGGCTTGCAGTTCACTACATCTGGAAGATCAGGAGATGCCTTTGTGACATTTGCAGCTCTGCAGCTCGTTCCTGGCAATTACATTCCAGTGAATATAAATTATCTGACTTACAGCATCAGTTTTTACACTCTGAGCTGTGAGCTACCACGAGCTCTTTATTTAATTAAATAAAGACTTTTACAGACTCTGCATTTGCTTTTCAGAACTGTAAATTGATGAAAAGAGGGGAAGCATCTCAGTGAGACATCAGGCACGTTCTGGGCAACCAAAAGATCAAATATATACTTTTATCTGTCCTCTACCCAGTGGTTGTCCTAGCACAGTTGGTACTGTCCAACCTTGGTTAAAGCAAGTTATTTTGGGGACAGAAGAATGGACAGTTCTTTTAATTTCTGGCAAGGAAGAACTGTCTTTAAGGCAGTAGATGTCTGTATTAAGTACCACAAGAGCAACAAAGTAATATATTTCCAAATAAACAGATGAAGGCATGACTAAGTTGATCAAGTGTTAGGTTGAGAACTTCTGTACTGTTCTTATTTGCATGTTGTGTTATTTATATATAATATATGGCACGGGGATATTAAGCATACTCTCATTTTTCACATTAATTGCCTATTTGAAGACAGAATGACAGATCCAAAGGTTGCTTTCAGCAGCTAATGAGCACTGTGGTCACTTACTAGTGTGCAATAATTAGTTCAATTGCAGAAATTAGAACATTATCAAGATTTGAGATCCGTGATTGGACTCCATGCATTCTTTCTCTTTTCTTCATAGCTGAAATATCTTTTTCTTACAATTGCTTATATCACAGATACATTATTATTTTTTTTTAATGAAAGATACTTTACAGAAGGTGTGCAAATCCTTGTGTATGCATTTACTTGGCTATTTGGTTTTTAAATTAAAGCTGGAAGTTTTTGAGTCTCCATCTCTGGAGACATTCCAGCCTCACCTAGATCTGTTCCTGGGTGACTTGGTCTAGGTGCCCCTGCTGTGGCAGGGGGGTTGGACTGGATGATCTTCTAGCTCCCTTCCAACCCCTGACACTCTGTGATTCCTTCTATGGATACCAGGCTTGGGAATGCTGTTTGGCACTTGGGTCTTTACCCTGTCCTCTGAGCTTCCTTAAAGGTATTTCCATGTCCAGAGACACAGTGATGAAGGCATCTTGGCAAATCCTGGAGCCTGAGTTTTGCAGGAGTAGATGTAGGAAGGAAAGTAGGATCAGTCTGAGCTTTGGGGGGGTGGGACAGGGGGTTCCCTGCTCTGGAATAAAGTCATCATCTTCTTTGGGCAGTGTTGTGACAAATGCACCTACCCTGAGCACAGTCCCCACTCATCTCAGTTAAAAGTCTTTTCTGAAGTCAGGGCAGTGAAGACAGGCTTCAAAATAATTGTATCATCTTCTAAAAGCAAAATGAAACCACCAGAAGCAACTGCTCAGGTCAGAGAAACGTGGCTATCAAGATGATGAGCTTTTAGAGATGAATAGTGCTTAAAGTGAGAACAATCCAGAATGTACTTGGGGTTCCTCTGCCTCACCCCCCATGCAGTTGCTTCTCAGCTGGATGAAAGCAGTTTGTGTTCTTTGTAGTTAAAATACAGGGGTTGCACAAAGAGTTGCTTTTAAAGTAATGCACAAAATATGTTGTTAATGAGTGTGTAGTGATCTGCACAGGCATGATGAGCATTTTTCACTGGGAGTTTGTGAGGACTGTTCATGCCTGGCTCCTAAAGGTCCATTTCTACAATGCAGGGCAAGGCTGTATTTGAAACCTCAATATAATCCTCCTCTTTTTTTTTACATATACAAAAGCTATGCATAAACTATGGGCGTACTCCCTTGGAGCTGGCTTCAGAAACTTAAACCACTGCTTAGTTGTTACATAAAAGCAAAATTTAACTGAATAGGACAATGAAAATGATGATTGAAAACATATTCTTTCATTTAAGTGAGAAAGTTAGCACTCGAGGGAGCTGGGTTGTGTTTGCTTTAGGGCTTTTGGTGGGCAGTGGTCTGCTTGGCAAGCCTATTGTACCACTCCTGATTGAGAGCTGCAGAAAATGAGCTGTAGAGAAGATAAAATAAGCTGTAGAGAAAGGAAAATTCAGAGATGCAGAAGAAGAAGAGATCTAATCACTCTTGAAACATCTCAGAATGGGTCAACCACATTTGGAAATAGCTGCATTAGAAAAGGAGAACACTTGTTGGTCCTTGTAACACTGGAAATCATGGAAATCCATGGAAACTAGTATTTATGAGGGGGATTGTGCAAAGTTGTGTGGCAGTTGGTCACATCACTGTTGGTGTTTCCAACCCTTGTGCAAAGCAATGCAGTAGTGTGTTTATGAATGGAGTGATGGAGCTGTGCTGTGTGCTCCACATGGATAAACTGAGTTGAGCTATTTGCTATCTCTTCACTTCTGTTACTCTGTCACAGACAGTCCCACATGTTTTCATTTAAATACAGAAAACTCAATTCAGTCTATGTCTTTTTTATTCCAGATACAGACCCACGTGTGTTAGAGAAACAAGAACTTCAGCAGCCAACATATGTTGCTTTAAGTTACATTAACAGGTAAGTGTGGTGACTTTTCAACTAGAACTGATCTCACTTTGCACAATATGTGTATATTTGGATACTTGGCCAATGCATTCTGCTTTGTTCACTTTCTGTGACACTCCTTTTGGAAAGACAGCTGAATTAAGATTTAACTACATGCTTTTAAATCACTTTTATAGGGGGCACAAGTAGCCCTTCAACTGCACTGCTCAGATGTTACAGGATGAGGTTGTAGACTTTTATTTTTAAGCTAAATCTCGTGCAAAACAAGGTAATTTGCCTTTGATTAATTTTCTGCTTTCTTGTACTCCATGCAACTGGAGAAAGAATTTTTTTTGAAATTAACTATGACCCTTTTTAACACTTAGTTCTGTTGATGTCATTTAATATAGAAAACATTTTTTTTCCTGTGAATATGTAGGCTTGGTATGTTACTGTTCCTGTTGGTATGTTTCCCTCTTTCCATTATATACTTGGGCAGTTTGTCTTGTTGCTTCTCTGGTGATTTGACTTGATGTGAGGCAGAGAAGTTTATTTTAAATGAGGGAAAAGCTGTTTCAAGACCACAGAAAGTGCCACAGGACTTGGTTGTCCTTGGAATTTAGATTTAAAGGAGTTTGAAAGTGATACATCTTTGAAATGTCCTGATTTTGGTGCCCTTTTTGACTGAGTTCTGCATGATTGAGACAGTTTCAGTTACTACTTATTTGTCCAAACTTTCTTACCCTTCCCATTCTGAGCAGTAATTCTGCAGAGCTGAATTGAGTTGTTCTTATGGCAAAACCCAATCTGAATCCACTCTTATTTAAGCCACCTGCTGTTTAATTGCTCTATTAATTGTGTTTTAATTTTTTCCAAAGTGCTGATGTCTTTCACTGAGCCACCTGCTCTGTTCAGCTCCAGCTCTTGAGGGAGCAGCAATATCCATTACACAGAGACATGTCTTTGCATTTCCCACTACATGTGCCAGAGCTGAGTTCTGCTTTCTTGTCCCAGGCTATCAACTTAGATTTTGTAGCCTAATACATGCAATAAACATCTTGCATACTGTTAGATATCAAACTCCAGATACTGCTGCTCTTCTTTTAAACCCATGCTTTTATGGCATCCAAGAGGAGCTGAACTTAGCTCAGTTCCTGCTGTGAGATCCAGACCTGAAAACAATCTTACTGAGCAGGTTTGTGTATTCAGAATGTTCTGTGTGGGCCATATGCTCTCATGGAGTCTGGGAAAATAGGTACTTCTGTATTTCTGGGACTGTCAAAATTGCATAATAAGGTGTACACTTAATATATGTGGTGGTAGAAAGATGAAGTGGGTCTTTCTGCTCCAGCCCTTGCCCTGTTGTATGGTGGCCCTCACAAGCTAGAACAAAACAAAACATAAATCTGAACTGTCTGGTTTTATAGCTGGGTGGGTAAGTGATCAGTAAAGCAGATAGCAGAGACAGAAGGCTACAGGAGGCTTTGTTTCCAACCTGAAACATACTTTTGTTCCCATTTCCCTTCTACCCCTGCTTATTTTCTCAGGCATATTAACAGAGCAGTATTGTGTGTGCTTCTGAGTTCTGACACAACCTTCTGGTTGTGAATGGCTGGATCTCTCAGGCTCCATCTCTTTCTCTGATGGAGATTTACTGCCATTACAGCTCTCAGTAACTGCTCACAGATGCAGCTTCTGCAGTGTGTGATCCTCATGTAGACAGATAACATTCCTTTTCAAACCAGTGGACAAAATATAAATTACAGATCATAATGGTTTGTTATCACTACATCAAACACTGGCACCAGGCAAGGGCTGAACTGCTGCAGAGCCTTTCTCCTGGTGTAGCCTTAATGTGGTCCCCAGGATGGATGGGTGTTCCCTGCTTACTTTCTGTTTGCTTTCTTAGAAGTCAGGATTGGAGGCAGGAAGGCACACTACTGCCAAAGCAGATGCACTTCAGCTGCTCCCATTCTGTGGAGAGAGGAATGGTTTGGCTGCAAGAGTTCAGCAGTGCTGCTACAGGAATGGGATGCTGCCTGGGATCTGTCAGGAGTAGCTGCAGATGAACACTGGGGCAAACAGTCTTCAGTATTTCCCAGAGTATTCCCTCTGTATATGGGTCAGGACACCTTGGTATGTTGTTACTGCATTAACAGGCAGTGATTAGCAGCAATAATTTGCTCATACTGCTGCTGAGGCACAGTATTTATAGCTTTAATGAACTGACTGAATGTTGCTCAGTGTTTATTGGACTAACTCAGTGCAGTTTGTGCTGCAGAGCCTGTTGGGGTGGGACTGGCAGCAGTGGCTCAGGTTTGCTCTATTCCCCTGGAAAGTGGGGCTCTGGTGCTGCAGCACACTGTCAAGATGATGGAGAGACACCTCAGCAACTCCATGTTAACAGATTAGTTTAGTATGGATGCTACTGGTTATTTGAAGCATATGCCATGAACAGAGCAACTGATTCTTCATTTCATACAGTTTCTATGAGATACATTTTCCCCAGATACAGAAATTTCTATCATTAAAAAAAATCCATCATGGTGAGGAAAAAAAGAGAAAGTAAAATGCACCTACAACTGAAACTAAGAGATCTTAATGATATAGTGTTTCTACTGCAGATCACATAATAGCTCTATTAGGGAAATGTTGAAATCAGAACCTGTTGTAATCTTAAAACATTCAGAAAGATACCAGAATGCTTTTAATTTCATTAATCATAGAATGGTCTGGGTTGGAAAGGACCTCAAGTATCATTTAGTTCAAACCCTCCTGCCATTGCCTCACTGTTAGCACTAGAAATCCCTGTGGGTCCAGGGTTCTCTCCCCTTTTCCTTTCCCTCTCAGTGGTCACTGACTTCTGAAGAACAAATTTCCCTACTCTGCTTCTTTTTGAATGCCATGGGAGGTAACCCAGTCATTCCTGTGAGCAGTGCATTTGCAGAAGGAGTTAACTGCATGAAAAGCAAGTGGTGTAGTGTAGACTGTGCCTCTGGCTTGTGCAGCTCACTAATTCTGCACCTATTAGCTGGGTTTTCCAGGAGTAAATTGAACAGCCAACACCACAGCATTTAATGATCATTGGAAAGTTATTTTAGACAGTGGTAAGTCTTTAGTGATACCTTTTCTCTGCATTATGTTACTAATGCATTAACAAGAACAATCTTTTTGATTTGGAAGTCATGTCCTTCCAGTGCAGCTCTGTGGTTTCTTAGCAGAGCATCCAAGATGCAGCATGGTCCTTTATTTCTTTGGCCTGATCTTTTCTTAATTTGCTTTAAATGACTTAAAAGTCATGAGGCTGGAGAGAATTAAGTTTGTTTTTCTTTGTGTGTTTTTTCAGAAGGTTTAGACATGGACAAAATGAAACAGTTGTGAATCCATGATCATCTTCTTCTAAAATAAGTATTCAGTGCATCATTCATGTGATAAGCAGCACATCAGACTTTCTAATTCAACTTTGAAATGTATTATTGGGTGGCACGTTATAGATTAATGAAGGCATATTACACATAAACATGTAAAAAACTGTTTTTGAATCTCAAAATAGTTTAATTCTTTTTTATATGTAATTAAACAAAACCACCTTGATTCAGAAGGAAAACTTAGAGACAAGAAGGACTTTTCCATTTTAGAAATCCTACAGGAGCTCAGTTTTTCTGCAAAGGAGAATCTGAGCCAGCAGATCTGATAAAATAATTGTTGTACCACTTGCTCCAACTGGCTGCATTTTATGGTGCCTGGTCCCACAGTTCCTGCCCCTTGTCTTAAATGTGAACTTCTCCTTTCTGTGAGGGAACTATTACAGACTACTGATGTGTGGGACAGAATACAGAATCAAAGGCATCAAAGCAACATGGCAATTGCCAGACAATGTTTTTCTGTCTGAGCTTATTTTTTAGGTTCAGAGTGATCAAGTAGATCATGTGTTTTTATTCATGTAGCCATATCTTTATACTCTGCTGGTTGATTTGTTCTGGAGATGGAACAAGACAAACTTCAGATGGTAATTCAAACAAGATGTGCAACAGGGAATGTTAGTCAGGGTAAGGGGAATGCCTTTTGGTTTGCAAGGATTTCTGCAGTTGGCTTTGTTTTGTCTTTTTATCAGTTTCAAGCTAAGTGAAACTGAAGATTTATATAATATATATCTCTTCTATTTCATGTCAGCAGTAAAGATCAAAAAGCAGGCTGGCATTTTAAGGAAGAGCCCTAATGCTGTGCCCTGAAATAAAAATACATAGTTTCATCAGTGTTTTTCTTATCTCATTGCTACCTGATTGCAATGATGAGGCAGAAGGTGCTGCCTCATAACTCTTGGGCTCAGTTATTTCCCATCCTGGCTGCCTAAAAGCCATGCTGAGGATTTTGTGCATGGATTAGCTGTTTAGTAAATGGTTGTGATGGGGAAGGAAAGAACTCTGCCACCAGGGGTATTCCATCCAATGTTCTGGAAAAGAGTTTCTTGGCCAGAATGGTGATAAAGTGGAAGTCACTGATGGTGAACAGTGTTAGATGTGGAACAGCAGTGACTGTGCACACTGCCTGTCAGTGCATGTTCCCACATGTGGTATAAAACCAAAACACTGCTGAACTCAGAGAGTTCTTCACTTCTGCTGATGCCCTCCTTTTGTTTGAGACATGGGGCAGCATATAGGGCACAGGGAAACCTCCCCACTGAACCTGAAATGGGGTGAAACAAACCTGGGGCTTGGATCCAGTTCACATTTGCAGAGCTTTTGCAGCCTGGGTTGGGTTTGCAGCCAGCCTGTGCTCCCTTAGTGTGTGTTGAAAGAACCACAAGAAATATATTGGTTTCAGATGGTCTCATCCTTCATTCTTTTCACACTACTGGTGACTTCAGGAAAAGCTGGACACTGCTTGCTCAAGCTCCAGTGGGAGTCAACTGAGGGCCATAGAAAGTGAAAAGTGAGTGGTTTGATGGTAGCATCAGGCAGGGAGGAGGCAAAAGCAGATTGTGCTCCCAGCACACAGAGGAAGGGCAGGTGAAGGCAGCATCTCCCACCACACCCACCTGGGCACTGAGGTGGGGTTTGTGGGCAGGGCAGAGAGAACAGGCAAAGGCTGGTGAGCCAAGGTGAAGGTGGCAGCCACATGCAGGTACAAACGTGGCAGTTTTGTAGAGGATTTCTTCTAGGATGGGAAAACTGAGAAGTTTTAATTACAGGATATGGGTGTTTGATGGGATGCAAGAGTGGATCAGCTGGGTTATGGGATGACTGAAACAGACCCATCAAGAAGTGATGATGCACAAACTAAGGTGTAGCCAGCTGCATCTCTAGGTGGTGTCCATTCCTGCAGCACACTGAGAATTACAGTTAATAAGCTAATCAAATAGAAGTATGTTAATTTAATTTCAACCAAACAGATGTTACATTAAATTCCAGCATAGAGATTAGTTTTTCAGGAGTGGACAGGATGTGCAGTTTAATGCAGATTAAATGCAGATATTGTCATTAACATGAGTGGAGGCTTTGCTGTGGTTTATAAAGGTTTGGTTAGTTTTTCTGTCCTCAGCTGTTCATTTTCCTACACATTCTCCTGCTTTTCAACTTTTCTCCTGGTGTAAAGAAACAGAATTCTTGATGTGCTCTGGCAAGGATTCCTTTCAAGTAAAAGCCTGCACAGAAACATGCAGCTGTGTGAAAATGCACATAGCATATATTATATATAGTCTTTACATTTCCAATTCTTTGTGCTTGGTATTCATGGAATAGCTTAGATCTGTTGGCTCCCATTTGTCAGCAAATGGCCATTTATGAACTGGAAGATATGGTATGTATACAGTACAACTAAAATTAGGCTGTGTAAGCTTCAGAAAGAAAAGATCATAATAAGTTTGTAGTCCATTCTCATCTTTTAATTTCTTTTTTTAAATGGTGATTTAAAACCCCCCACTTAAAAACATCATTGTCCTCAATGTATTGCCATTAGCTCTGTGAAATTAGTGAGTTTGAGAGAACATTTTAGTGCAGATGGCCTCAGCTTTGTGCAATTTACCTTTTAATGTCTGGCTTGCCAGGTGGGACAGCTTTACCTGGGGTGAAATCTGCACAGCCATCAGATCTTGGGTACATGCCTAAAAGGAAAGGGAGAGCAAGTTCTGGGTGATGCTAATAGTTTGCAACCACCACATGCCACCACTGAAGCAGCAAAAAAAAGAATAACACTTTTTATTTGTTCTTGCCAGTTAAATTATTAATCTCTGCTTTATAAAGATTAGATGTTTTTCTTTATTTTTATAAATAT
>JANHGL010017805.1:5034-15752 GCA_024611195.1 Ceyx melanurus | reverse complement strand
TTAACAATTCAGTAAACTCTCGGATATATATTCTTTTTAATTATACATTTGAGTACATATGCTGTTCAAGGTCAATTCACTTTTGATTTTTAAATCTTAAATGTCATTGGTATAATAGACACATCATATAAACTAATTCATCTTGTAGTTAAATTAATGAATCTCTACCAAAAAAACCAAACAGAATATAATTTAAAAACTTGATATTTGGCATGTTTCCTGCGTTGAAAAATGACTTTCACACTTGGACGAACTTTTAAGCAGAGAACATTAAAAAAAAACAACAAACCAACAACCAACATTGTTCTTTAGGTAGTTTGTTGGGTTTTTTAAATATATCATTATTAGTCAAATTATTTTTAGTTAAGGGACAAATAGAATAAGACTTTCACCCAGGAGAAGGTTGCAGAAATCACCCTTTTGTCCTGATTCTCACTGCAATAATCCAACAAAGTTATAGCTTCTTATCTCAACTACTATTACAGAAAATACAGGGGGTTTGGTTTGTTTGTTTTTTTTTAATTATACTGGGAGATGTTGTTCCTAAGGCCATCACATGTAATTCTCCCTTCCATACTAAATTATAGATCTAACTTTTAAACAAAATATTTAATCTCAATGAGAGATTTGCATCTTATGAAGTAAATGCAACTTATTTCAGTTTGTAAATTCTCACCTATATCTAGCATTAGTCTTAACTACTGAACAAATAGGGAATATAAAATGCTGATATCTTGAAACTTTTAGAGAAATGATACATTTTACTGTTCAGTGATACTGAAGGATTTTAGCAGACCACTCCAAATTTCATAAATAGGGTAAATTTGTGTATCTGTGCAAGTAGTTGCATATTTATCCAGGCACTTCTAAATGAGCCTTGTAACATGTAATAGATCTTGTCAGCTTATCCCCAAAGTGAGTGGTGAGAAACAAAAACACTCCTAGCTCATTGTCAGATCTTATGGGTTGCTATAGAACCTTTTTTTCCTTTTTTTTTTTTTTTTTTTTTTTTTTTTTTTTTTTTTTTAGTTTCTCCAATTATTTTATACTTTTTTATGAGATTCTTGTGAGTCCTCTGTAAAGACCTGGAGTCTGTGGCTCTGGCATATGATGGAATCAGCTCAAAGTCCTTTTAGATATTCCTGCCAAACTTGTTAAAAATACTTAGCAAAGAGATTCCCCAAGTCTTCAAGTTCACTGACTACCAAAAGCAAAGCTTTCCTCCAGAGGGATTCCCAGCAGGTGTATTCAATAACTTTGCATTTGAACATCACCCAAGACACCAAGGACCTGGAAGTGTTCAGCATCCAGCACAGCTCACAATTACCAGGTAAGTGGTAATGTGCAGCATAGAGAAGGATCCAAGGCCCTGGGTTGATTGAATGAATAGTCTTGACCAGAGAAAATTGGTATGTGTATGTGTATGTGATTCAAAGTGTATTTTAAGTAAGTTTATGGGTTTTATTCCCTGTTAGTATTTACTCCCAGATCATTTGAAGTCATATAAGTGTTTCATTATGGATAATGAAAATAAAAGGAAACATGTATCTTGACCTTGGAACTGCAACAAGTCAGTGGGAGATTTTGGGTAGTGAGATTTGGCCCTTAACCTGGAGGCCATCAATCTTTATCTTCTTATCATCTTTTTGGGGGTTGTTTTTTTTTGGGTTTTTTTTGGTTTTTGGTTTTTTGGGGTTTTTTTTTGTGGTTATGCATGTACTTAAGTGCCACAAAATCCCAGCATGTCCCTGACCCAGGTCCATCACTGCTTAGCCATGTTAACAGGAGCCCAACCCGAGGCTGTGCACAAACCCTATGTGCTCCCTGAGAAAGGTTACAGAGATCCACTCAAGGGTATGTAGGTCATACAGGTACATAGTATCACAGAATGGTAGGGGTTGGAAGGGATCTCTGGGGATCACCTAGTCTAACCGCCCCTCTTAAAGCACATTCACCTAGATTGGGTAGCTCCTAAATTCATCCAGGGCTTTTTAAAGTCTTTGTAGGGGTCCATCTCCTCTGCAGGTGTCTGGGCAGTGAATCCCATGCTGCCATGTACTGAAGTTAGTGGCCAGGAACTCTTGAAGATGTTGAGGTGTGAAATGAGTAGCTATTTGATGAACATTTTAAGTGTGGTCTTTAATGGTACAGAGGCCTTGTACAGAGTTGGTATAGGTTCAGATTTCTCCATTAGTGGTAGTAAGGGTAGAATTTAATCTAATTGAACTCCTGAAGAAATCATAATAATGCCATTTATATCTGATCCCCTTTAGCTCTGCCTAAGCAAGGAACATTTACTAGTGTAGGAATATTGTATACTGGAAGCCATTTTAATGTGTACACCATTGCAGAACCCTTCCTGTCCTGCACTTTTTGTCTCCCCTCCTCCAGAGTAAAAAAGAAGCTCTGTCAGCAAAAGCTCTGTCCTGTCTGTCCTGCTGCATCTTTACAAGAGTCTTCTGCTGGTGGAGATGACTCAGTTACGGGTTACCTTTTTTCTCCCCCATGATTGGCACAATTGTGCCTGCAGCAGCATATGTTTGAAGCTAAAAAAAAACAAAAATAAAATAATATTCTATGATATTCAGATACTACAAACTGTGATATTTTTCATAAGTTAAGTGTTTCTACTTACAAATACCCACATCACTAGCTTCATCAGAAGTAACAGTGTGTGTCTTGTGTTTTTAAAAGGTAGGGTTGTCTTCAAAGGCAATATATTCCTTTTTTTTTGTGTGTGTATGTGTGTGTATAAGTCCCTGTAGCAGTACTGAGCTGTTTAAACAAAGTTCCAGTATTAACCTATAAGCAACCCAAAAACATTTTTCATTTTCCTTTTTAACATAAACCAGCCATTACTGAGCATGCTTTCAAAACAGGCTCTAATTACAAAGCAGGTTAAAAGAAACTTTATTAGACCAAAACCCGTATCTTCACTTGGGGTCAGATCCCACATGCTTTATTCAGGATCAGATGGTGTGCCTGTGATCTCCACATGCAGATCTCTCCTCTGTATGGAAAGGAGATGTCAGTCACGCTGCCACATTCTCCCTTATTTTAGACAGCTCTCCACGTGTCTAGGATGCACATATGATAAAGAGAAAGGAAAATGCACACTGTTCGCTCGTTAAAGAGTGGACAGGAAAGATAACACATCTACTGTATGTTAATCCCAAAGGAGCGTGGAAATGGCTTCATTTCTTCCCCTCTCATCTAAATAATTAGCTTTCCTTCTGACCAGGAATAGTGCTAGGGCTTTGCTTTTGTGAACTCTGCAAAGAACAGAAAAACACTTGATGTCTGTTTGCTTTACATGTTATAAAACATTGTTTGTTTACCTTAGTAGCCCTATATAGGAGGCTGATTCTTCTCAGCATTATCTGATCTTTCAGCAGTGTGGCTCCACTGACTACTTTTGTTAATTTGCTCTGAAACAGTTTTAAACAGGCAAAGATTACACTTTTATATTTTCCAAAATATTAACCAAATCTTCTTATGTGCCTACATGAGACCTAAGGCTATGTCTGAGCTTCTTAATAAAATGCTTAAATAAAGTGTATAATGATGCTAAGAAGCTATTTGCAAAGGACTGTAATCAAGGATATGTTCAGTGCTTGAATAGTTAAGTTAAAGAGACCAGAACCATGAGCAGTCTTGTTAGGGGAAGCAGTTTCTCTGCAACACTATTTAAAACTGGCCAGAGCATCTCTGTGAACATAACCACTGGAACTGTAACTCTGCTACCCCAATGGGATCTTGAGGACTAAACATGCTCAGTGAATCCTGGCAGTCTACAAGGAAGTGGGTTTTTTTCTCATCAGAGAAAGGGCTTGTAAAAGTTTTTCCCACAAAAGGAAAAAAAGAGGTTTATGGATCTAAACATCATTACGCTTCTATGAGTCAGATGAGGCAGAAGACAGGGCACCTAGAAAACCTTTCCTTTCATGGGTCACTTGCTTAAGCCACAAATTTCATAGATTCATAGATTCATAGATATTAGGGGTTGGAAAGGACCTAGAAGATCATCTAGTCCAACCCCCCTGCCTGAACAGGATCACCTAGACCAAGTTGCCCAGGAACAGATCCAGGCGGGTCTTAAGTGTCTCCAGAGATGGAGACTCCACAACCCCCCTGGGCAGCCTGTTCCAGAGCTCTGTCACCCTCAATATATCAATAGTAATTGAGTCCTGTTTCCCTTCTCTATCTCCTGAATGCAGAGAGGACACATGAGACCCCAGAAAATTTGGAAGCCTTTAGCTGTTTCACTCCCTCACTTTCCCTACACAACTCATGAGCATTTGCAGTACAGCCCAAGTTCTCTGGAGGATGTTCCAGTATGCAGCTGTTGCATTGCCTTCATGGGTTTGGCTCTCTCTTCCCAAAAAGACAAATTGTGCACACTTACACTCTTTTGAATACCTCGGTATATATGAAGAAAAAAGTTTCCTAAGCTAAATACAATGATTTCAGAGTCCTGAAATCAGTAAGACTTAAATATGGCATTACCTTCTAGTTTTACCATTCAATTATTTTTCTCATTAGAACCACATTTTTAATCAGCTAAGAAATATCAAATGTTAAACAGCCAGTAAAGCACATTAGTGTGTTACGTTAAAATAATTCTTCTTAAAGTGCTAAGTACATTAGAACCTCATTTGTCTTTTTATTATATGCATTCATTCATCCTAAACGATTTAAAGTAGGTGTCAGGTATCAGCTATAATATTCAGATCTGGATTCTGATCTAGGCATTAGAACCTTTGCCACTTACTGAACATGTTCAAGAAAGGGGAAGAAAGAGAGTAAGTGTAGGCCTGTTTTTAATAAGCTACAGCAATTAAATATTTTGAATACTTAGAATGATGTATTAGAATTATACAATTATTTGGTTTGTTCGGTTGCTTTTCAATACACTTGAGAACCAGCTCCTAATTAAGATACACACACTATCAAAGATTAAAAACTTAGATGGTGGTAAAAACAATTAGAATGATGATGTAGGCTTAGATTCCCCATGGTTTTTGTACAGATCTGCAAGACAGCATGGGGTATGGGCACGTGGAATTTGCCTTCTCTGCACAAGGTCCACAAACAGCTGCAGTACTTGTGTGTCCTGCAGGGACATGAGCCACCCTGGAGCCAGCGGGGTGCTCTCTTTTCCCTGAGGTGTTGAGTACCACAGAAGCTTTGCCCTTCAGGGGAAGGGTTAAGTTATCCATTGCCTCTGGGTAAGGAGCTGTTCTTCTCTGCACAATTCCTTCTGGAGAAGCAATAGTCTAGTGGTGTTGCACTCCAGAATGTTAAGTCACAGCAGAGGCTCTGCCTGTGGAGCATATGCCAATTATATGTTAATTATTTGTTATTTCAATTTAGAAAACATTCCCTCCTATTTGAATGTGTAAGAGGAAAGCAGAGCATACAACAAATCATGCTTTATAAAATAAGATAAATCATCCAACCAAAGATTACCTCCAATTATAGGCATGCCTCACCCCTTTAAAACTAATAGACTATGTAATATACCATCCTTAATTTGTCCTGAATGTATTACTCTTGATTTCAAAAGCAGTAAGACCAGTCTCTCATGAAAACTTGCTGCAGAAATGACTTAGTTCCTACCTTGCAATGCCACATGAAAAACCTTAATCAAAGCAACCAAACCTCTTGACTTGCTGCTGATTCCACAGTACTTTTTTATAGTGATATCACTTTTATCTATCATCATTTATTCAAAAAGGTAAATCAAAAGCATAAAATAGTCTCATCTGATTTTTTGCCTGCAGGAGATGTCCTTCTTACTGGTTAAGCCATGAAGTCTTACATCAGTCAGAGACAAATGAAGTGTCTGACCTGACTTTCTTTTCTACTTTTTCATGCATAAAAGTATCATGCATCATATATGATTTATAATTCTAATATAAAAATTAGAACTTTTAAAAATAAAGTATTTGTCTTCAGCAGCTCAGCTGACAGAGTACTTGTTTTTAGAAAGGTGTAACTTTTTTTATTGCTGATCAGAAAGCAAATCCTCTAGTAATGTAACAAAGGCATCTGAATATATCACTAATGCTTGTTAGTGTGAGATGCATTCAGAGCTATATTAATAATTACTAATACCAAGAATCTTTACCATTTGAATTCTACAAGTAAAACCTAACACTTCTGTGTGTAAAGTCGCTTTTCTCACATTTTTACTTTTATCAAACCTGTTTTTGTTTAAAAGGTGTCACTAGGAAGTCAGTTTGAAGTAGACTGAAATAAGCAACACTTCAGCTGAAAAAGTTCACAAGAAGATTGTGTCAACCCTAAAGATCTGTCTGCCCAGGGACAGGTGGCATGTCAGTTAGCACAGTTAATGCTCATTACGTTTTGGAGGCCTGTGGCAACAGTGTAGTTTAGGCTCACATCTTGCCACATCATCTCCCAGGCCCAAGTTGTTAGGTTTTTATTAACAACTCTCCACCAAGATGCAGCTTTTTCTAACTTCATAGGAGGACTCTGACTCATGCCTCTGGGGTCAGAGTATTTTACTCCAATGTAATGCTCTCAGGAAAGACCTAACAGTATCCCAGCTACATCTGTTTAAAATAATTTCCGTGTTTTTGGGGACCTGTGTGTATGTAAGACCTTAAGAAAGCTGCAGAAATGCATCTGCCCCAGGAGCCAACCAAATAATCATTAGAGAGTCCCAGAATGCAGGAATAGTCTCTGCTACATGAGGCTTCCTTTAGCAAACAGGAATGGAGAAGCCTGAAATGGTTTTCTCAGGGGAAATGGTAAACATAATGGAGATGCATAACTATGATGAGCCAGACCAAAGGTCTGTTTAACCTAGGAGCCTGTTTTTCAGTAACAGATGCTTAAGAAAAGTGGATTAAAAGCAAGGCATATATAAAACAGACATTCCCCTTGGCATGGCCTCTCAGCTTCTGGGGAACAGTGCTTCAGAAACTTCCTGAGCTGGAATTGCATTTCGTTTGTTGTGTTTAATAGTTGCAGATAGGATGATCCATCACAGATTTGTCTCATCCCTCAATGACTGGATTTACACTCTATGGGTCCACTGCATCTTTTAGTAGTTGTTTGTGTGGCTGGATTATATGCGTTCTGAAAAGAAAGAGCATGATGGCTTTATAACCATTTCAGTTTTCCCTGGATGCCCCTGAACACTGAGGAACCATGGTGCCTTTTCACAGATTCATAGAATGGTAGAGATTGGAAGGGACCCCTGGAGATCATTGAGTCCAACCCCCTGCCAGACCAGGATCACTCAGGGCAGGCCACACAGAAACAAGTCCAAGTGGGGTTTTTTAAGTTTCTAGAGGAGACCTCACAACCTCTCTGGGCAGACTGTTCCAGGGTTCCATCACCCTCACAGTAAAGAGTTTTTTCTTCATGTTGAGGTGAAACTTCTTGTGATTCACTTTGTGACTGTTACCTTTTGTCCTATCACAGGGCACCACTGAAAAGAGACTGGCCCCTTCTACTTGACACCCACACTTCAGATATTTCTAAATATTCATAAGGTCTCCTCTCAGCCTTCTCTTATCCAGGCTAATCAGCCTCAGGACTCTCAGCCTTTCCTCATGAGAGATGTTTCAGTCCCTTTATCATCTTCGTAGCCTTCATTGGATGCTCTCTAATATTTTCCTGTCTCTCTTGAACTGGGGAGACCAGAACTGGACACAGTATTCCAGATGTGGTCTCACTAGGGCAGAGTAGATGGGGAGAACCTTCCTTAACCTGCTGGACAAACTCTTCTTTACGAAACCCAAAAATTTTTGGCCTTCTTGTCCACAAGAGCACATTGCTGTCCCATGGATAACTTACTGTCTACCAGGACTCCAAGGTCCTTCTGTGTGGAGCTGCTTTCCAGCAGGTCTAATCCTGACCTGTACAGGTGCATGGGGTTATTCCTCTCCAGATGTAGGACTCTACACTTGTCTCTGTTGAACTTCATTTGGTTCCCCTTTGCCCAGCTCTCTAGCCTGTCCAGATCTCACTGGATAGTAGCACAGCCTTCCAGTGTATCAGCCACTCTTCCCAGTTCCACACCACCAGCAAATTTGCTGAGGGTGCACTCTGTCCCTTCATCTCAGTCATGGATGAAGATGTTGAATAAGATTGTATCTAGCACTGACCCCTGGGCAACAATGGTAGTTACAGGTCACCATCTGGACTCTGTGCCACTGGTCAAGACCCTCTGAGTTCTTTTGTTTAGCCAGTTCCCAAGCCATCTCAACCATCCCCTTTTCTAATCCACACTTCCTGAGCTTACCCATGAGAATGTTATGGGAGACAGTGTCAAAAGCCTTGCTGAAGTCAAGGCAGACAACACCCACTGCTCTCATTGCATCTACCCATTCAGTTACACCTTGGCATGGCCATGCCTTGCCCCTGAGGTGGTAGGCAGGTGGTTCAGACACCGCCTGCCCAGTGCTAGTTAGTGGGGTGAGTCTCATCTCCATTTGTGGGGGTGTGAGGGCAGTGGCTGCTGGAGCCGTTCCCGCCCTTTCGATCAGCATGCTCACCCTATTGAGCAGGCACCTTTCTGTGCTGGGGGCAAATGGTGGCTGAGGAAAATAAGAGAAAATAAGCCTGGTGGGAAGAGTAGGCCTGTTTCAGACCTTTTTGTGGAAATGTCACAAAACCATAGTCTCAAGTCCCTCACATCTTTTCATAAAAAGTCACCTGGTACTGACTCTGGCAACTCTTACCTCTGTACCCTGGCTCATCCACCTTTCACTGCGCTGGTGTGAGCTCTGGCATTGTCTTACTTTGTTTCCTAAGGTCAGCTGTGTACCAGAATTTTCCTTCAGATCAGTGTTCTTCACAGCTTGTCCCTGGACATGTCACCATAGCCTGATGTGTGGTATGCAAAGTCCAGAGAAGCTTTTCTCCTAGTAATGGCAAATTTTGGAGTTTATGCAGTAAGTTACAATACATGGCTTTACTGCTTTACCAAACCTTTTTAGATGCCTGTAGAACATGAAAGCTGATTTAATTGAAAGAATGAAATTGATTTGACAAGCAGATAGTCCTGACTTTTGTCCCTTTATGGCATTGTACCAGAAGATGAAAATGGTTAAGACATTAAGGTCTGAAAGGTGAGTCCTTCACATACTTTGTTTTCTAACCTGGTTTTATGGTCTTATATTCCCAACAATAGACAAGATCTGAAGAGTTTCCTGTGTGCTTCAGGTAATGAGTGTTTGTTTCAAGAGATGTGGTTCAACATTTAGAGTCTGTGCCACTTAGGCCAGGTTAAGTACTTAAATGGTCTCTCATTTTTTCCTTTTTTTTTTCTCCCTTTTTTTTTCTTCCCACCCTTTTGCTTGAGCTGTTGATTGCTGCTCTTGAACCAGCCTCTGCAATGTGTCTTTGAACCGGATCCAGCTGCTATGAATCAACCAAAAAAGAACCTACCCAGGGCAGCAGGCCAGAGTACCAGGTCTCACCCATTCCCAGGCTACAAAAAGTAACACCAGGTGAAGCTGAAGGCAAAGGTAGGAGTGGTAGTTGTGTGGTGGTGCTGTTGCCCCTGGCTCTGTGAAGTTCTGGGAGGGGACTTGCAGTGTGCAGAGCAACTTTTAAGTATAGGCAGAGTTACAGGCACTTGTAGGAACATCTATGCTGTGCTGCTGTCATTGACCTTTCCCAGCTGTTGTCAGGTGAGTAAGACAACATGTTTGGGATGTTGATGAGGTGTCTGAATTTTAGCCCCTTCCTCAGGTGGTAGCACTGTTTTCTGCTTGTGACTTTACTCCACTAAAGTACACACATTACGGAAGAAACTTGCTACTCAAGCCTTCTTTCTGCTCATAATTAAATCAAAGGAAAAACTTTCTCTGACTTCTGAGGGAGCAGGACTTGGGCCTGCGTGGAATTCAAACATAAAACTGTACTTCCCTGACAGCTGTGTGCCTTCTGTGAGGGGAGGCCAAAACCCAGCAACAAAATTTGGCTTGTTTTGCTGCTTCAAAGTGGGCTAACAGCCAGGGGAGGTTTATAAAGGCTAGTGCTGCAAGGAAAGCAGGGCAACGTTGGTTTGTTGCTTTCAAGGACACACAGCTACTGCGTGTTGAATTCTGCTTTTTTGTTATTGTGGCTTGTGTTGAGGAATCTTGCTTTTTGTTATTGAGGTTCTGATCCATATGCTATGGGAAAATGTATATATCCTTCAAACTGCCCACAAAATAGATACTTTTTTATTTTGCAGATCTCTTTGTTGCATGCTATTAATTTTATTTTATTTTTTTTAATATGGCTGTGTCCTAGGCCCTTTCAGCCTAAGGTTAAATGAAAAGCATCTGATTCTGTTTAGAGGACTCTACATATTACTAGATTTTATAGTGGATAGGCTCACCAAACTTGTTCAGTTGTTTTGTTTTTTTTTTCAGGTTTTGGGAATTTCTGAAGTGATCAATCATTTTTTTTTGTACTTTCTTATAAACTATCTTTACAGATAATGTGTTGGTTTGGGGTTTTCTTAAAGAGTTTCTGATTTTCAAGTCTTTTCTTAAAACATTGGGAAGTGTGTTCATTATTAAGCTACTTATGAAAGCATAAGTAGCATGCCTTGATATCTATCGCTTTTACTTTGAAAACAATGCAGATTTTCAAGAAGTATTATTTGAAATTTTAACTGAACGCAAAATATTACTTAGAATATTATAATAACTTAGAACTTAATACATACATTTTAAATATTTTAATAT
>JANHGL010017804.1:0-47535 GCA_024611195.1 Ceyx melanurus | reverse complement strand
ACCAGGAGGCCCAAAAGAAGTTCTCCCAGAAATTCCACCCCCCCCAAACCCCCCCCCAAAATAAAAAAAAAAAAAAATTCCCCCCCCCCCCCCCCCCCCAACCAAAAAAACCCAAAACATTATTTTGGAAGAGTTTAGTTGCACTAGGTAATTGATGTATAAGATTTGATACTTCAGTAAAAATAAGGTTATTAATTTCTTCAATTTCAACTGCCGAACTACTGATATGAAAAATCGCCTTTAAGAATGCAATAAAATACCAAACTTTTCTGCTTGTCCAAAGTTTGTTAACAAATAAAGGAATGTATACTGCTTGCTTAACTATCCAGGGCTCTACCTTACAGAAAGACTTCACCATCCTGTTTTTTCCCCTTTAAAGACATCAAATGCATGTGAAATTATTTGGGGGTGTTTTCATATGCAAAGCCTAAACTCAAGTAAATCCTGTAATCTTATTCCTTTAGTAGAAACTTAGTGTTAATTAAACTAAAACATACCAGAAACATAAGAAGGATGTTACTATAAAAAAGCCAGATTAAACCAGTCATTCTTACTGTGAGTGTATGAGCTGACAGAAATTAATTTTAGCTTACTGGCAAATATCAAAGCACATCTGTACTTGGTGTCATGTCTACAGACTCACACCTTTGCTGTTGGGACTTGCATGTATTTCAGTGTGTACAGCCAAACCCTTCGGCACAATTATGCAGCTGTCAGTCTGCCACAGCAAAGTTGCATTTCTGAAGTAGAAGAAAAGTTATTTCCATAAAGATAGGGCAGTGATTCCTAAACGAAAGCTGCACTCTGCTGTTCAATTACTGCAAAACACCCTAGACTTGAAAACTGGTGCTGATGGGGGATTTTTTGCTTAATTTTTCTGTAAGTGCTAGATGATGCTGTACTCCACTACTGGTGTGGCATTTTAGTGAGAGATGAAGGTCTTATAATCACTCCTCCTTCCATGAGAAATTCACTCAAACAACAAGTATAGGGCATTTTACTATTAGCCTTGATTTCCTTCCCTCCCAGCCCAAGTAAACCAGAGTTGTAACTAATAGAAGTTTAAAACAAGGTTTCCATGTTTTCAATTGAACTAAGTTCCAATAGAATCATCCTCCGGGATCTGAAGCTTACTTCAAAGTATATGCCAATAACTACTTACCCTGAAAGGTCTTGCCCAGTTTTTATATCATAGTAAAGTGTATAGATATAAAATTTACAGTTATTTTCTTCATTTAGTTTGTCCAATTTTTGCATTATCACTCAACTGAATGCTTATTTATAGCTTGATGCAGGTATACAAGTTGCTGGTTATGTTCTATTTCTTATTTGCAATTCTTCGTTTCCTTGTTGCCAGCATATCGTAAAAGGGATCCCTGCTGATACTTGCTCTAGAAGACAAAAAGGAATCATCAGTATGGTTAACAAATATCTCATTTTGAAAAGTAAATTGTTTTGTTCTCCCTTCTCTGTGGATGACTCTATGCTCCTAATAAGATAATGCGAGGTTGACTTCTAAACATCACGTTTCTTTAGAAAAAAATGTTATTCATCTGTGATTTTTTACGAGAACCCATATCTTCATTATTATTTCTTTAGGTGTGGGTCCGCTTTCTAAACTGTCCAAGATAAAGTCAGGTTATGAAAGTTTAAAGTTGCACTGTGAACATGCTTAAGATGCATGTCACTGAAGTTAATTAATAGTTGAAGTAAAAATCGAATAAAATGAGGGTTAAATACAATTCACACAAGGCTTTACACTTGCTTTAAAAAAAAATAAATTAAATCCCTCGTTCTCCTCATTTGAGTTGGTAGCACTATTTCCTTAGAACCAGACAGTAACAGGAGACTTGAATCTTGATCCATCAACCCCACGTGCTTTGTCGTGACATAGAGGACATTGCCACATCAGAATTATTCAAACAAGTTGGAATACAAATTCTCTTAGTATCTTACTCTGACAAGAGCTTATTCTTCATTTCGGAAGGACATTTAAGACTTCAAACTCACTTGATTGATTTAATCCACTCTTCCTTTTCTTCTGGGGTGGGAGCAGATATTCTATACACTACATGGTTGCCTTCCACCACTCTACCATCAGCTTCAGTTTTACATGCTTTAATTACTTGACCTTTATGACTGGGGTTATAGAGCTCAAAGCAGTTCTGGAGGATAGAAATTAAGAAATACATTTTTAAAACAAATCAGAAGTTACATCTTCATTTAAAACTCCATCTAAGTTCTGTATGTTTTACTTATATTCACTTATAAAAAAATTTTAAAATATCTTACTGGTTTTCTAGGGTCTTCAACTTCTCTTATGCTAAGATTTTCTAATGGAATAATTCCTCTAGGTTCTTTGTCCTAAAAAAATTAAGGAAAATATCACATTATTAGCCACCTAAATATCTTAATTACGAAGCTCACTGTAATATATACTCACTGTTGTGTATTCAAAGTAATACAGGCAATTATCAGTCAGAATAAACCATCTCCGTTTCCATGTTTTTACTCTTCCCCCTACAATCAAAAGGTATGGCTGAATTAACCATGTGTTGCTGTCAGAGCTTCAGTAATGGATAAGTAATTATGTTTTGCTTGTTTCTCAAAATGTAGATAATTAATCATAAATGGATCAGGCACAGATGAGCTGAGGGCAAAGAAAAATGTTACTGTTACTCTTGTACTGAATTCAAACTCCTGAGACAGCATTAACTATGGTGATGCTGGCCAGCTACAAAAACTGTCTGCTCTAAAGTTACAAATGTCTCCTCTCTTAAGAGAGAATGAATGCAATGGTTTAACAGTCAGACCTGGTCCCTCTGTCTGTGCAACCCCAGTTATTTAGAGCATCAAAAATATTAATCCTATACAGCCCTCAGAAATGCAGTCAGTGCTGCAATGGCAAAGGAAGACCAGTAACCAAGAAAAGCAGTAACTGGGTTCAAGCAACAGGACAGGCTCTCTCCACAGCTTGTACTGTACAAGAGAAGAGTCCTGTCAATAAATGGCATTTTATCCCCTTCCTTACACTCCACTCATGAGCACACATGTGGTTAAGAATCTACCTCTACTTTCAGACTTAACATCAAGTGTGTAAGATGGTTATAAATATTATTAGCTGAATAAATAATGTGTCATCAATAAGGAGCAAATTCTATGCCAAAATGTACCATTTTTAGTCACTTCACATCATTTAGTATTTTAAAAACATGTTCTCTTTATGGGTTAATAAATCATTGAGTACACCTGACAGAAGAAATAGCTACCACCCCAAAAATACCAATTTTTCCCACATTAACAGTTTAGACAACAGCAACCAGAGCTCCTCTTTCTTATACCTGCTAATGCCATGCCGTAGGGAACAGTTTCTTTTAAAAATACATTACTGTCTCAGCTCTTTCAGCTTCTTTTCTGCCACTGGCTACTTCAGAACCTACTTAGTATTCAACAATTAGAATATTTTAAAAACTCACTTCCAGGAAAGGAAATTGCAGATAAAGCATTCACTTGTTATTATATATAGGCTTAGCTCCACCATAGTTATCTGACTTCAGGATTATGTGCATCACCTGTGCATCATCCATTCAGCAATGATTTAACTTCATTAACATTTCAAAATAGTTATCTTGCTATTGAACATCCATGCATAAAGACTACCATTAATAAACACAAGACTCCAAATTTAATCCAAGTTATATAACCAAACCAAAACATGAGCATAATTTTAAAATTTTTGTTCTACTTTAGACAGCTGGGCTTTTGTTCTAGGAATATAATGAAATTTATTGAAGCCAGCCTACTACATGTTTGCATTGCAGATCAAGTATGTTGTATCTTCCTTTTCCTTGTTTCATGACCTAAATGATAACCCAGTGCTAACACTACCATGTTCAATGTAGTCAAACTTTGTTTCCATTAAACGCATACATATTTTAAGAAAAATACAATCTGTGAGCAGGTGCAGTGAAAAAAGAGAAGGCAAAATAGTGCAAGATGAAGAAGCCGTGACAGAATGAATGGTTAACAGGAGACAGTGAGGGAAGAACTTGTGGCATTTTAGTACAACCACTGTGAAGATTCTTAAATAAAGCATCATAGAAACATTCAAACCGGTAGGTAAGTCACTAGAAAAATTACCATCACCTTGACTCTGAGCTGGTTCAAGTATCAAGTATTTGGGCTAGGGATGGAAAGCTGACAAACTGTAGCTTGAACCTCTTCCAGATCAATGAATAAGCAGCAGTCGAGTCGACTGCCAGGGCAGTCTTTGGTATCCTGATAACATGACATTTTTTCATACAACCCAATGGTCATTGCCATGACTTTGTCATGTTCTGGTGTCTAAAGTCAGTATCATTTAATATTTTTATGGCACAAAAATGTCATTATGCTTTTCTGGCTAACAGGTAACATCAGCTGTTGTCAAACGTCATAGCTTGCCCTATTCGAGTAGAAAAACAATTCAACAGGTGAAAGGATGAAACAGGTAAGGAGGATACTATCAGAGAGGCAGCTTAAACTGAACACAGGTGTTTCTCAAACTGTGATATAATGTTAAAAAAAAATAAAAAAAAAAAAATCAGTGTTGCTTATAATTTAAGGCAGAAACAATGGACTTAAAATACACACTGCCTAGAACAATATGAAGTGCATAGTAGTAATCCACAGTTGAGTTTGCTGAAATTTTCCCTGGCAACAGTCTCTCACTGGAAAAGCCAGATTTCTTAAAACTGAAACCTTCTGTAATCATGCTGCAGTTTTGATGAAGGTTTTGTTATGAAACATTTCCCAGCTCCAGGACAGTACTGATGTTGAACCCAAAAGAAGATTGAATATTTTCAAGAACATGTCTATTAGTGCTCTCTTCTCTCTTAAACAGCCAGTAGTTCACTGAGTTATAACACTCATGTGAGTCATGGAAATAGACTCTAAGTTCCTGCTCCACCAAGCTATGAGTTACTCTTCTATTCCAGGAAAAAAAAAAAGCAGCAAAGGAGGATTTTTTTTGTGATATAAAGAACTATTCTCACATATAAGTGTCTGTCTCCACACCCCATTACTTCGTTGCAGCTGTCAAAAACACCAACTCTAACAAAGCTTGAAAGCCAATCTGATCTATACTCACCAAGATGGCAGGAGTCATCATATAATATGCATTTAATACACCTTTAAAATGGGCTAAACCCCAAGCATCTGGTTCACAAGGCTCTGCAGCCTGTAAACACTGTATGCAAGATTAATGGGTAAGAACTTGTGATAGCAAATATTTTTTTTCTTTGGCTGTGATTGCTGTAGGCTCACAAAACAACAACAAAGGGCTCAGAACCACACTTCACCTCTTATTCCAGCTCTGAGCCTTTCAAAGATTAAAACTGGAAGGAATTAAGATAGCAGGAGAAGATAAAAAAAAAAAAAAAGTATGAATCTATAAACATTTACAGAACTGGAGAAGTGATGTACTTCTGAAAGATCCAGCCAATAAACTAAAGCACAAAGACATAGGAAACAAGAAAGTAAAGAAGGATAGTATTTTTTAAGTGGAAATCTAAGAAAACTACAAGAAAAGGCCACAACATGGCAAGGCATACAGAAAGTTAACAGAAACCCTCTTCACCTATGTGACTTGACAAAGGATTATTTTCTTTCAACTCTGAGCAAAGTACAAACAAGGAGAGAACAAGATAAAAAACCCCATCTATACTAAAGGGAAAAACAACTGGCAATGACGTAGGAAACAGCAAAAAGGCCTTAGATATGTTGCTGCCTTTAGTCCTAAAGTTAGAAAATTCTACCAAAATCTTCAGCACATTTATGTATAAGTTTTAGTGGGGAAACAGACAGATGCACATATCAATTTTTTTTTAATTTCCTCAGTTCACTTTAAGACCACTAGGTGGAACTGTAGACTTCTATAGATAAGTGGATCCAAGTTTGGGTTTCTTTGAAAAATAAATTTCCCTTTACCACATCAACTGCCACAACCAAGAAGATCATGAGTAACCTGACAGACAAGCAGGTGCAGGAAGGCACCAGTTTCCTGATCAACCTCTGTTTTTCTTTCTTACCAGATCAGGGAAGAGAAAGGACATCCTCTGATGGACGTATGTGCTGGAATAAGCAACACTGGTGGGACAGGTCTGGATGCAAACCTTTTGGACAATATCCAAGGTCTAAGTAACTGCTTGACTAGCAGAAAAATTAACATGATCATGTGTCTGGCTTGAATAATTTCCTCTCCAGTTTGGCGAAGTAATGACGCAGTTTCTCTCTAACTAGAAGAAAGTATTACCCAAACCAAGCTATCTGCCAAGAGAAGCTTTTTTATGCAAAGAAACTCCTCCTTGTGCAAAGCAACTGTACCTTTGGCATTAGCACAGAAAACAGCGTTAAAATACAACTGGATAGCAGAAAATATCATGGTACCGACACCACTAGTAATTATGACACAGAAAAATCTGAAATCTGAAATCATCTCAATCTGACTAAGTGAGGATTCATAAGCATTCAGCAGCTTTCAGTTTCTTTACTTGTAGCATTCATTTTCATTGTGGTATAATTATGGCTTCAAACTATGTAGAACTGAATGATAATTTAGGTTTATAAGATAAACATGCCTATATAAAAGGACTGAGACTAGATAGATAAAACCTGAATTGCTGTCTGACTGCCAATATTGGCACTCAGACTTACACAAAGTAATCTCTGAACAATTTGCACCCTCCAAGCTTTCTAAAACCCAATGCCAAGCTAGAGAGCTAGGTTGGTCTTTAGGACAGATGAATTCTACAGTATATGAAAGTTTCACCATTTCCATCTCTTGCCCAGAGGATAATCAATACTCTGAGCTCCACACTAAAAAGACAGGCACACATAGATAAATGGGAGGAGCTGAAGTACCAAATACCAAATACTGTCTTGATATACTTGGGAGTCTGAAGGTTGTCTTAGTCATATTTAGAGATTCCTATAAAATTTTCTACTTCAACTTTTAAGTATTATCACAACTGCACTTAAAATTCTTATGCAAGAATAGTCTCCTTAGCATTTGAACAATGCTGAGACTTTTAATATCAGAATCTTCCAGAACTAAGGGAAACCTTGCCCTGTTTCACAAGAAGTGTTTCCCAACAGAAAGGACTGTAAAAATGTACACAATATGGATCAAGACAGCACTCTCAACATACAGCTTAAGCCTCCCAACAAATTGGAAACCCAAAAGGAAAGAAAGAAAAGAAACTTTTAAAAAAATAAAAGATTGTAAGATTTATTTCTGGTCAATGCATATAAGCTAGCAAAATGTCTTTGTCTGTACCAGTCCTGTACCCTGTCTGCTGAAAGAAATGCATTTTTCACAAATGCACAGGTTCACAGATTTATAGGCTGATTCACACATTTAACTTCCTTATTCCAATATCCCTCACACCATTGGAGCATTATGTACAACACTCTTCCATTGCACACAATTTTATTACTGTTTTTTCTGTACACTCTCTCATCTGTGTAGTACATAATGAAATGTTGGGTTTATTGGCTTTGTGCCAGGGCCAGAGATGGATTGTACAGAAGTACCTGACAGCTCTCACTGTCTTTCAGTCACCCTTTTCCTTCAGTTTCTTTATTTTTTATTACTTCTCCTATATGTCTTTTGTTGACAAGTTTCTTCCCCAGGGGATGCTGTAACTCCTCTACACACACTCATACTCTTGCTTGCATGCTCAGGATGTGTATGAGAGCACACTAGCAACAGAAGATGAACAGCATGGCCTTATACCCAACCTCTTCTACAGAACACACATATTATCTACATCATCTTGAATGCCTTTTCTATGGTGATAGGTTTTCTCTCACACTACAAAATTGAGAAAAGCTGCAAAGTCATCATTGAAATTGTGCCAGATGTGCCAACACATCAAAATGCAAGATCTTTGCTTTTTTTTGTAGTGAGAAAGACAAAGAGCTCTATAAATCTGTAGCACAGAGATGAAAACAAGACACTGTGAATTAATTCCAAATGCTTCCTTTTCACGTCTATTTCCTTACAGCACTAACACGATGACTAATTTCCAGGTACATTCATAAAGTGGGCCCACAGTGTTAATCAGGCTCTACTTTCATCACATTCACACCAATGTGCATCCCCCACTCACATGCCTTTTCATACTTTAGTAACCATTCTCCAAGTGCAAAGTTCCTTCCATTTTAACATGCAGTTACACATTGAAGTGGCTGAAAACTGTCTCTTTTGCAGTGTGCACTGTTTTATATAAGAGGTTTATTTCATTGAAAAATAAATGTAAAATAAAATTTCAGTCTCCTTCATATAGGAAAAAACTCCAAAGTTGAAAGGTGAATTCCATCAACTTTAAAAGAATCTGTAAACAAAGGCATCTTGCAGTGCCAGGAGACTGCAAATAACCAAAAGTTTCTGCAACCCTAAATCTGATGCTCATTTATGATTTTGTTAAGTAAGCTTATTATTTACGAAGGAAAAGGAAAGAAGCAGGAAGAAGAACAGGTTTTATAAATGCATAGTTGAAATGTAATCAGTCTTTCTATAATCTAATTGATATACAAGTAACAAAATCACTCTGGAACTTCATTACAAGAGCAAGGCATTTTCTTTCAGTAGAAATTAGTCTTCCCTTATTATGTTCTTCAATGAATGAGAAAAGTACGCTGAACAGTCATCTTTATTTTTCTGCTTTACATGTAAAACTTACTTCTACATGTAAAATTTACTTCTTTTTCAGAACGCATTTGCACATGAGCTAGACACTGACATGCCAATCTTTTAGAGTACCACTGATGATGCTGTTAGCGACACTGAGTGAAAAAGCAAAATGCTACAATATATCTGATAAAAAAAAACCCAAACAAACAAACAAAAAAGAAAAAAAGAAAATAAAAGAAAAAAGGAAGAAAGTAAAAGAATGAGCAACAGAAGAAGAAGGGACTGGAAAGCAATCAGATACGTACCTCCTAATGCAGAATAAGCAGAGACAGCCAGTCACAGAACAGAAAGGTGATAGGTCATAGGCCATAAGGAAAACAAGAAGGCACATTTAAACCACTCATTAAAAAATCATAGCCAAAACCAAACCAAGAGAAACTCACAAATAATATGGAAAAATAAAGACATACAAAAATAATTATTTGAAGATAAATCCTTTTTTTGTACACAGAAAACTGAGTTTAAATATCATGCAGTTTTCTGAAATGACCTTATGGAGACTTATTTGTTATTTATCAGTCACAGCATGTGGTAAATAACATGATGTTTCATATTTGTTGCTGAGTTTTCATTTCTCATACATCAGAAATAAAACTCCAAAGCTTGAAACAAGATTGATAATTTGGGTACTCAAAATAAGAAGTAACAACCTTCAGATGTAAAGGAGTTACTTATTTTGATTTGTACACTCTTAAATACAAATTACAAAATTAATCCTGTTACCTTCACAAGAAAGCAGAGACACAGAAGCCACAAACATGCTAAGAACAAACAAACATACACCAGTAAAACTGCCTTTGTAACTAACCTAATTTCAGCAGCCAACCTTCTCTATCTGGATTAAAAAATGTATGTGTTAGATCATTTCCATCATCCTCTGGAATTTTAAACGGCTCATTCTTAATACTTTCATACAAATTCTAGAAGAATAAAAAAAAAAAAAAAGGAAAAAGACCTCATTAATAAAACACCTAACAGAACCAAGGACTTCTTACTGTTTCTCAGACTATTTGCATAAAAAACATAGGAAATTCTGGACTATTCTATCTCAAACTTTGTTTACTAGTTTGATTTCAAATTACTTCTATAAGCAAGCATCAGTAATTTCAGTATTTCAAAGGTTTCAGCTTCAGGCCTCATTTACCAGAAGTTTTGACAATTAATCTGTTTTTTCAGAGAATGGTTTAGTCCATCACACTCTCTGAGAGAATTAATTATTTTTACTGGTAGGAGGAAGCTCCACAAGACACATGGAAAAAATGAGAGGCATTAACGAAACAGTGATTTTTCTGTTTTTTCCAGCTTTGAGTTACCAAGAAATATAACTTTTTTTTTTTCCCCAAAGGAAGCCAATTCCACAACAAATTTCCCATCACCAAATTACTGAGAGATATACAGAGTGGGCTATTTTTGTAATCTCCTGTCCTCAACATCAGACTTGAATATAGGGATAACTATCTCAAAGCAGCTGTGAGTATCAGAAGATGATTCTTCCAGCTTCTCAAAAGGTTATGCATGCTAGAAAACATTTTTCTTCCTTTCCCTTGACAAATTTGCCTGAGAAGTGTTGTACACACTTCTAAGTTTCCTATTAAAAACACAAAGCAATGCCTTGTCTTACCCAATCTAACTTACCCGCAGCAATTCTTCTGGAAGGTCTCCACCTTCATTAATTCCACGATTCATAGAAATAAACCTCTCTACTGTTGGTTTATCTCTTACATTGTGGTTGTGCAGACTGGTATTTAACATAATGATCGCAAATGAAAGCACATAGCATGTATCTGAAATAAGATTTGAAAAAATATTTATCTTTACATGTTGTGGCACAAACCCATAAGGTTAATATATAGCTTATCCTGACTGATAAATAAAAAGAAACAGGAAACCTTGCATAAAAGCAGCCTCAAATCTTTCTTTAAACTGTTGAAGTAAGCTTAAGAAAAATTTGTAGCAATTCAAAAGCCAGTATAAGAAAAGCAGTACAAGAGAATCCTGCACAAATTTTAAACTCCTTGAAATCATTACTATAATCCTAAAATAGCATTTTGCTTCAAACACTGAAGTGTTGTTGGCTAAAACATTCTCTGCAAAGAGATTCTGCCTAGATCATATTGGTAGATCCTACAATGGACTTGGTCAATCAGGTTGCTACTCAAAAGTACTTTCCTACAAAAAGAACAGTCTCTTCAAAATAATACTTGAACTGCATTTGAACAGACTGAAAATGATACTGACTCAATTTCTTGTCATACACAAGGTGGTTAGTACACTGAACAATATCAAAAGATTACAAAGGAGATCTTATCATGCCTCTTGACATGGTTACGATTCTCCCAGAATTCAAGAGTAAGATCCTGTGTAAGGAAAAGCAGTATGGAAACCTCTCTGCTACATAGAGGAAAAAATTCATTTTCATCCTCAGCAGTTTGTTTTCAGTGTTTTCCTCTCTGTTTCAGAGCTGCTTTTTATTAACTTTCTTCCTCAAACTATCAAGAGCAAGCTGTGTGTGTATATAACTGAACAGATCAACAATGCCAAAGTGCTGGGACATTCTGTGCTTCTTTATCACAAAGTTTTGTTACCTTTTATGACTTGAGTCATAAACCAAGTAATTAATAGAAAACTGAGGTGCATTTCTAATTGAGATAAATTATTGTTGAACAGACTGATAAAAAGAAAGGATACAGTCTTCATAACAAAAGAGGATGACTTTCTAGATAATACACTATACTATAGACACATATAGGTGGACTTAATACAGAGATAATCAGGTGTAAAGTCCTTATAAACTGATAGATGAGACTACCTGACCTAATGGTCTCTTCTGCCCTTAAGTCTTTAAGAATCTTCTCAAATTCCTAGCAAAAATCTTTGGTAGTATTTCTGAAGTGTGTTCTATACTTTGTTTGGCTTAGATATACATTAATGCTTAAGCTTTGTAAATCAAAATGCATTCGACCAGAAGCTTGCATCTCCTGGAAACAAAGGGTAGGATTATACAGTTGCAGTTTCTCCGTTCTCAGAAAATTCTTATTTTGCATATTATTTTATCCTGAACTTCCAAATTGGCCACTGTCTCCTTTTAGAACAACATATAAGATGTAAAAATAAATACACAGACTTAAGAACTTCTACTGTTTCGTCTGACTAACCTGTAGATTGGAAGACTCCTGGATTACAAAGGCAATAGCGTGAAGCAAAAGCTTCCATCATACGATCAATTTTTTGAGCCTCTCCTGGGAGTCTGAAGCTCCACAGAAACTGCCTAGGGAAGGGAAGACTCATTAGACTCATTCCAATATTTTTATATTCAGCATATATTATTAATAATCAGAAACAATGCCAGTTACATCTATAGAAAATGTTCTAGAAATAGGTTCTCCATCTCTCAATACACAAATCAGGAGCTATTATAAAGCAACATGCACAGATGGCTAGCCCAGTAATTCAGCCAGCAACACTGCATGCTATCAGGCAAGATAATATGGCAGTTCATATTCTGAGACTCTTTTTTTTTTTTCCAGACTAGTGAACAATTTTCTGTATGCATCCCATTTTTGCCATGAGAATGCTATGGGCAAACAATCACTTAAATCCTCCCTGGGTTTCCTGAATATTAAAAGCAACACTTAGCTAGACTTTACTCACAATGTAAAAAGACACATTCCATAAAGTATTTCTGTCATGGGGGAGAAAAACAAGGTATACAAGAACACTTAACATCGTTGCTTGAATGTATCAAAAACATTTTAGGAATAGTAATAACAAGAAGAAAACCTCAGTGCTTAAGAGTGGTGCTGCCTGTCTCCTCTGAGTTCACACTACAAACATCAGACCCTGATTTTAAAAAGAAACACTCATGGTATAATCTCAGTAATTTTGTAATGTATGCAGGAAATTTGTTCTCCTGTTTAACATCATGAGCTGGAATATAATTTTTACTTTCATAATTAACTATTTCTACATGTAGGTACACTGGAATGCATACAGGACAGAAGTCTTCACAAATTTACTTTTGGCTCACCGTGGAGCTAAAAAAGCTCCATTGCATTTAACCAGTTTTTCTTTCCTTTCTTAGCAAAAGAATTAACTAGAACAGGATCTAAACCAGCAAATAACATGCTCTGCCATGCAAAAGAAGTTCTCAATATTCCCTGTACACTGGATGCCAGTATAAAAACCATTTATTTCTGTCTTTGTCAGTTTTCATTTTAGGACATTATATTAAAGTGTCACAGGCCATCTTTAGTTTGCCAGCTCTATATACGGTCTTTTACTCACCTCATGCAAGGTTCCAACCCAGATCACGAATTTTGTAAGCTACCAAAATACAAACATTTAATAGTAGCAGCTGCTAAGGAAGAATAAAGTCAAACCTAATGTTAAATAGGGTAAAAAAAGATAGGAATTTGAAGCCTCCCAGACAAAGCTACAGCAGCCAGAGAAAAGGCTTCCTTAGCTCAAGCTTCAGGCAGCTCAAGTTATTCCCACATCACTCAACCAAAGCAAAGCTGTTCTGACTCCACATGACAAGGCACTGCACCAGAGACAAAGACCACATGGACATTTCAATTTATCTGGTGTCAGGAGGGAGTCACTTGTGGCAATGAAGAGGGCAAAACTATCTAAATCCACCTAATTTTCTAGATCTATTATGGATTTTGACCAAGGTACAAAGGGACTTCACAAGGTCACTGTATGCTGACATCCCAGAGAAATCAAGTAAACTGTTCACTCAGCAAGGGAAAAATGTATACTAAGATATTACAATTTCTTTCACATGACAAGTGGGAAGCTCTGAGGAAAGTAGAAGGAAATTACTTGATTCGAAGTTTTTCTCTTTGTCATTGAATTTCATCAATGATCATCACTTGTGAGAGTCCACCTGGGGTACTGTGTCCAGCTCTGAAGTCCCCAACACAAGAAGGACATGGACCTGCTGAAGTGGCTCCAGAGGAGGGCCACAAATATGATCAGAGGACTGGAACTCTGAGGACAGGCTGCGAGAGTTAGGATTGTTCAGTCTGGAGAACAGGAGGCTGCAGGGAGACCTTGTGGCCTTCCAGCATCTGAAAAGGGACTCCAATAAACCTGGGGAGGGACTTTTTACAAGGACTTGTAGTGATAGAATAAGAGGTAATGGCTTCAGACTGGAAGAGGGTAAATTCAGGTTAGAAATTAAGAAGTTCTTCACTGTGAGGTGAAGTAGTAGTGAGACATTGGAATAGGTTACTCAGGGAAGTTGTGGATGCTCCACCACTGGATGTGTTCAAGGCCAGGTTGAAATGGAGCTTTCAGTAAGCTACTCTAATGGGAGGTGTCCCTGCCCATGGCAGGGGGGTTGGAAATAGATAATTTTTAAAGGTCACTTCCAACCCAAATCATTCTATAATTATGGTCAGGGGGATTCTGCCCCTCCCTGCCCAGAGGAACAAGTTGATGTGGAAGGAAAGGAGAAGACAGCACACTAAAGAAAATTATTTACTTGGATTAGGGCATTGTTTGGCTTTTATCTATCTCAGTGCTAAGATATAAAGTAGATCTTCAAATGTCCACATAAGGCAGACACACCAAAGTGTTACAGCTCTGTTTTAGTTGTTCATATTTGTCTGAAATAATTACAAGTTTTCACCAACAAAAGGCAGCACACACACACAAGGAATTGAAAGGGTTAAAACAGAGCTGTCTGCACACTTGCACAGTAATGCATACAATGTTACTGAGCTGTAAATCAGCTTTCTGACAAATAAATCAACACAGTGAATCATATGAATGTGCAATTCAATAACGGAAGCTCAGGTCAAAAAAAAAAAAAAAGAGAAAGAATTTACTCACCTTAAGGCTTGTACAAGATTGAGATCAGCGAACTCATGGAGTTCAACAAAAGCCTGAAGAACTTTAATATTAAATTCATCTCTATGAAAGACAAAATTGCAAATAGACAATTACAATTTTGAACTTTAAAGGCTTGTTAGTTATCTCTATTTCCTTCTGAGAATAAGCAAGGAAATAAATGATCGTAGCAATCAAATCAAGCCAACAAAAATTTAACTATCCCATTTTTTTCTCTAAGAACAGAAAATATTAAAGTAGTATATTAATTTATGTACAAAGATAAGGAACAAAAATGCTTTAATTGATTGTATCTAAGAAAAAGAACAGCTTTTTTTAGAGAGCTACTTAGTATGTGCATACACTCTTACTCCATTCTCAAAAATTATTACAATGAAAGTTTATTAAAATCAGAACAGGTTTTGAACAGCTTTCCCCTCACCTGTCTTTTATATTGCCGTGTAAATCATGAGCCAAATTATGCTTTGTTTGATACAATGGTACTTAAATGCAAAAGCAACATTTAAACATTAACACACAGAAAATATTTGGATGCAGAGTTCATATGCCAGAAGCATAAAGGTTTATAATCCTCAGGGTTGCTTTCAATACATCACCAAGATAGAATGTTGAATATCAGCCTCCACCCAAAAACAGAAAGGTGTGCATCCACCAGGAATTACCTGTTGCATTACTAACTGCGTAGTCAGACTAATGCGTAATCCTCACAAGTAAATACCTTAAAACAAGCCGTTCGTTCCGCTCCATCAAGCAAAACTGAGCAATGCTCATGAAATTTAGTGATGCGAGATTCAACTGTGTGGCTACTTTTCAGAACAGTGAAATAAAGTGGCATAATAGTATAATAAAAGAGAGGACTCAAAATGGCAAAATAGAAACAGTATGCTATTTTCACTTCTCTCAAAACTTCATTATCCAGTTGATAGATTTGCACAAAATTTCCTGATCAATTTTTCTATTCACTATGACTACTACATTTGTCTGTATTGAAGTCCTGAAAAATTCAGATCTAATTGACTTGCTTATTTATCTGCATACATACACAAGATTAAGAAAGGCTGCCTTTTATTTTCAAATTAGACCACAGTGCTTCCCAGCAGCATACCTGCCAGGGATGCAAAAGAACGAGCAATACTTTAATTTTAAATGTGAATCATAAATAGTCACAAGAATATTAACTGATGACTCCAGTGGGCCCGGACATACTGCTAAGACCTTTCTGCATAAGTACAGGGGTTCTGGGAATAGGACTAAACAAATGGAAATTATTTCTCAAGCCAATTCCACAATAGAAAACAACTCCCAAAAATGGACAGAGTGCTTTATATAAACTTATTTACATTTTTGCAATTATGGATATTACAAAGTAGTGATTTTATAATACTGATTGCCCAAATAACCAAGAGAAACAATATAATGCTGTTGCATAAGATTTGTTGAAATTTCTACATACACTGTACAGAAACTTCGTAGAGAAGATCTGTTTTCAAATAATACATTCTATTAAACTTATTAAAGTCAGGAGGATATTGCTGAGCACAAACTAATATGTTGATGCTGTCAGATTATGGGTGGTTTGAAAGGGATCTGCTAGAAGGTACCACTACAGGAGTATATACTAAGTGAGTCAACTTCTAAACCTCTGTAACTGGCATCTGAACTGGAACATGTGTAAACACATAGATGCATGTACTGAAACCCACTCTTCTCTTTCTACTGCCTTTTACAAAATCAATTCCTGGGTTGCACAGCAATGGAAGTAATTTGCATTTTGACTGTGTTTTGCAGCAGTCTGCATAAATACCCATGTTGCGTGTTTATTGTACTAGGATTGATAAAGATTATCGTGTGGCTGCCCTTTGAGACACTTACTTACTAGTGAGAAGTCTGTGTGCTGGGCAGAACACTAAAGAGTATAACTATTATAACCGCTTATAACTATTGTCCTAGGAACTATGCATTTTAATAAGTAATTTATTTACTATCCAATTATTAGCGATTTTAAGTCTCTCCTTATCTGGGCACTGTATCAAGAGTTGCTAGGACTGCTGCAATACTTACTCAGATATTCCAAAAGCTTGTGCTCTTAAATTCTGCACTATAGCCAAATTTAAAGGTATTTTCTCAAAACAGTAGATATCAGATAATTAAATTATCTTTTCACAATGTACCTATTTAAAGAAAACTTAACAGGAAAAAAAAAAAAATCACAGTACTGTAGTAGCTTTGTTTTCAGCAGTAGCTTTTATAGACCTCAAGAGAAGTGGAGCAGCTCTCTGATCCAGCCTGTGAAGAGGAAATTAACTACCAACTCTTGTAAGTATGCTTTGTAAACTCAAAAAAAAAGTTTCAGTATTTTTATTTTACCTTTCACCAAGGTAATCTCCAATTACTGTTTTATTTAATCCTTCTCCTTTGTAAAGAAACTGTGCAATGTCTTCTGCAGTGTTCTGTAGGAGGTCATTCTCTATTAGAAATTGTATTCCCTAGGAAAAGCAATTCCAGAGGAAAAGGAATGTTATATTTTCTTCCACAACTCTTTATGTAAATATTGATCATAGCATTTGGTATTAATATACTGACACAGACATATACATAGCACATTAAGCATTACAAGCCTACAGCTTTTTGTTTGTTTTTTAATGAAATTCTATTTTTTTCAGTTAGATAAGCAATATTTAGTACTGTTTTAAAGACTAAAATGAGGACACTTTTTTTTTTAAGGCTAGAAGTACTAGGTGGCAGTTTGAATCCCTCAATAACATAAATATCAAATACTAATTGAATACTGATTCCATGTTGCTCTTTGGAGTTAGTGTGTGGCATAGCCTGTTGCCAACATTGCATAAGGTCTGCAGAGACATAATCTGTAAAAGCATACAACGAAGAGGTTATGTATGAATAACTTAATTACCATCATGACACAAAGAATTTGTTATAATCTACAAACTGCAACCCAACACATCAAGCCATTACTTGCAATAGAAGTCACAGGTGAAGATACTGAAATTGGTTTAAAAGTTTACGCTGTCACTGGGATTATCAGTGACTTCTGCTTCTGCTGGAACTAAACTATTCACAAAAGACTTGAACTAAACTATTCACAAAGGACTGTTCATGAGCTAATGAAGTTTCTACCATGGAGCTTCTAACAAAGCCAGGAGGAGAGTCTTACCCTGTCCCTGAGTGGGCACTTGATCAAGTCCCTGGACTCCTATGCCTCCATAAATTACTGGCCCTATAACTGGCACACTCTAGGGATGCCCAGAGAGCTTTCTGCAAAGTGGTAAAGAAAGGAGACTAAGAGTTATATAAAGATTATGTAAAAGATAGAAGGGGTGTTCCTCCAACACTCAGCAGGGTCATGAAGAGAGAGTATGTTGTTTTTCCCCACGACACACCCCAGTGAAGATGTTGATGTTCCTGCTAATTTCATAAAACTGTTAACAGCTTGCTACTGAAAAGAAGGAATGGCAGCTCTAAGTAACCTTAACATCTTGGATTCCAAATATGGAATGATAAATTATTAAAAATCTTTCCTACTAAATTATTACATAATTTCATAAATATTAGAAGGTTTTCATTTTTTGCAAATGGAATATATTTATCTTTTATTTCCTTACAACAGGAAAAAACTTTCTTTTTTTTAATATAGCATAGGTGGCTCTGCAGAAACAATCAGCAGACTAATTGAGTAATTATTGTTCTGTTTGGTTGTCTTTTTTTTCTTGGGTTTTGTTTTGGTTTTTTTCTTTTTAATAATAAAGTGATGCCCCGACAGGAAAAAAAAAAAAAAAAAAAAAAAAAAAAGTAAAATTTTCTCATCTAATTTAACAAAGAAAACGATCTGTGATGGCTTGAAGCTTTTAAAAAGAAAGCCTGGATTGCTATTTTCTCCAAACAATTTTAACATTATCAAAAAAACTTCAGTGACAGGCAGAGATTCTGACAACTTAGTATTTTTATGTCATTTCAGAACAGACATGATTTTGGGCAAGGAATATATCCGTTTTATCTTGAAGCAGAAATAGCTGAGCTTTCATCAGAGATGATTCCTTCAAAGCTAATTTGATAACTACTTGTTCAAAAAACTAATTTGACTATGAAATATGTTTTTTCCCATACCAAGTTATTCAAACAGCTTTCTCAGCCCTGTAAACCAAAAAAAGAACCTTCTTTCTAAGAAACAAGAGTAGTCATTGCAGATTCCCTTGTTCAACACCTGGACTACATTATTCGTGCTTGGTGTAAACAAGACAGATCAGAACAGTTTTTTTAGAAGTTCTACAAGTCACTGAAAAAGATTATGGATGTCACTGGATGCATGGAAATCCAATTTCTCTGCATAGCAGCAGATACTTTAACATACCAAAAAAACAAATGTAATGTTCCCTTTTCTGGATTTTTTAAAAAATTATTATTACTAATAAGATGTTAAACAAGCAGAAGTCAAATAGACAGGAAAAGGAATTTGTCTGGGACAACAGCTCCAGCATCTGGAATCAATGGTAAAACAGGTCATACAAATCCCCATCAACTCCTATGCTTTTATCTTGATGCAAATTTTCTTTCTGTAGACTGATAGAAGACAAAATACAGCTGTATTAGTTTGACCTATCCCCACAAAATTATCAGCTACACAAATATTAAATATTCACTACAAATATTGCATACTTGAGGGGTTTTTTTAAGTCAATGCAGTGAAATCTGCTTTTAAAGTCAATAGCTTTTACAGTAACAATGACAAATTCAGCATTTATTTAAACCCTGCCTTTGTAACACAGAGAATTAATATTCTGGGCCCTACACAGGCTGTACTGACTTGATTGCTGTGGATTTTAAGCACATCTTTATATTCTCTGCACAGTAATTCTTCAAGTGTTTTACGAACTACCATTATAGCATTTCCCACACCACTTAACCAAATCCAAACAGCAAAGTATGGGATATTGACATCATGTGACTGTGTTAAACACAGCTATTCTGAATGAAGATTATCTGGGTGGGGGCAGGGAGAATTGCTCTACATGTGGGTTATGCGCTAGAAAATGTAAAAGGTCTTCAAATAAAAATGTTAAGAGAAAAATCACCTCACTGTGTGCCTGCTAATAGGAAAACAACCAATTTGGGGGATTTGGCACATTTATTATTACACCAGTTCTTTGACATTTGTAACTCCTAAGGGCATCCTCCCTCCTATTTATGAATGAAAAACATCCTTTTCACAATGACCCAACTTAATTGTCTTAACATTTGAAGGTGATGTATTTTTGCAGCTGCTACTTTCTACTACATGCTGCTAACAAGATGATCTAGCTTTAGAACAGCCAGGTACTGCAGGCCACCACTGATTCACAGACATTATTAAGAAATTACTACTCTAAGTCTGTTTACCACATTTAAATTATGTTACAGTAGCAATCTGGCCACAGCATCTATTTATAGAAATAATTTCACCCAATAAAAGCAGTAACAAAAAATAGTACACTGTAATGAAAGCATCTGACATCACCCTGTGACTTTGCCAGAAATTTCTAGGACATGAAAGAGCTGGAGGACAACAGCAAACTATCAGGATATTTGGGGGTGTTCTGCCCTCAACAGAACTGAAGTTAGTCACCAAACTGGAAAATAAAATCAGTAGCTTAAAAAGGGTTCTATAGCTGAAAGAACTTGAGTGTTTCTGGTAAACTGAAAACAGCCTGAAGAATAGCAACCATCCCCATACTTGGAACATTACAGAGAAACCATCAAGTTTAACTGAATTCAATACATTTGGAAAGAACTAAGTCAGGAACTTACAGAACAAAACAACCAACCTGCCCACCTCCTCCTTCCCCCACCCCCCCCCCCCCCACAACAAAAACCCACCACACAACAACACAACACACACCAACACAAAAAAAAAAACAAAAAAAAAAACAAAAAAACAATTGAGAAAAAACACACCCAACCATTAAAAAAAAAAAACACCCACCCCCCCCCCCCCCCCCCTCCCCCCCCCCCCCCCAAAAAAAAACAAACCCCAAACCACAACTAAACCATTTCCAAAAAGAACTTAAAGAAAACTCTTCACAAATTCATAAGGGAATCTCAATTCCAAACAGCAGAACAGAGTAAAACAAAGCAAGGAGATGTAAGAGTATCTGGCAGGTCTCTGAATTTTTGATAAAATTAGCAATGATTTAAGAAAAATAGAGACAGTGCAGAGAAATTAATTACTTCTTGGCTAAATGCAAGGTAGACATCTTGAAATTGGTAACCAAGTTTCCACCTGCAGGTACAAGTCATGGAAGTATACATGTATAGTAGCCATGTATACTAACACAGTAGTGCTCATACATGCCCTTTTCACAAACAGAATTTTGGCAAATATAAAAGTCTATATAAGAACAAACTAAAAGAAAAACATTGTATGTATTTTGTAAAAAATAAGAATAGGAGGGCATATAAAAAGAGTGGCATCACTAATAACAAAACATTAAAATATTTTTAGAATTATATTTGACAATCAACATAGAACACCTTTGTCAGATACAAATAAACTTTATGCAAGCCAGCTCAATCAATAGCAGCCATACTTCATCATTAATAATTAACCTGAACTGTAAAAAAGAAAAGTTCTGCTTCACTGAAAAAAAACCACAACTGACAGACGAGTACATATCCACTTCTAATTTAACCCTCTGCTCACTTTGTTACAGGATATACAAAAAAGGCTTGTGAACTTATTATCAGAAATGTTTTCTTAAGAAAACACAATTGTATTTGTTGGTCTATGGATCATATTACAAGCAGGAACCCAATTCCTGATAAGTGGAAAAAAAATTGTCTACCTTCTTAGGGTCCATGTTGAATTTCTTCCTTCCCATGGCTATTTGCTTATTTCTTTGTGTAGTTTTGCTACATGTGGAGGCAAAAACAAAGCAAAAAAAAATAAACAAACAAGCAGTTATCAGTTGCTCTTTTACAAAAACAACTTCTAGATGAGCTTTTATTCTGTATTTTGTCTACTTTGTATTTTTTACTGAAAAAACAATACGTTCCCTTTTTATACAGGGGAAAATGATGTTACTATTTTCAGTTATTTCAAGTGATTGCAACTTCACAGAACGGCATCATTATCAACTGGACAGTCTAAAATATTACATTCTATACAACATATTGTCTATCCAAATGAATGACACACCTGAACAGGATAAAGTCAGGCTTTAGAGACTTTATAACAGACTGAATAAAGGCAATCTTATGTTTGTTTAGCATGATAAAGCTATTTTTATTTGCTATTCCTAGAAGACCTGTTCCATGGTCTCACTGAATCATATTAGCATTACTTACCTTTCTTCTACACTAGTTAGATTATCAATTTCTGTCATAACCTCAGCAATTTCAAATTTTAATCTCTGCAAAAGAAGGACAATATGTTAACCTGCATGAAAACATTTGTTGAAATCATCAATAATATATTAATATGATCAACTAGGTTTATTTTTCTAATATTTGCTAGTCACTTGAAGAGAAGTGATGAATCTCATGGCTTCCTTAGATACTTAGCTTTACGGTTTTACAACTGACTGTTATTGGATCTGAACTCCCAAGTTTGTGCTCATGTTGGAGCATCAAGACCAAACTGCCATTATCAATTTAAGCGTAAGATTTCTTTACTCAGATTTCTCACTCCACTCCTATCCTGTATGCAAATCTGCTTTTTAATGAGTTATTGATTACACAAATCAAATGTGTACATACCTACATACTACATTACATAAATACAGAAGTTAGCATTTTTAAAAGCATAAATCCTGTTCATTATTAGTCAGATTTATCTTAAGACATTCATATACCTTTAAAATAAGTACCTGGAATTCACACCTAGATAGGCAGTTTACTGTAACTTAATCTACTGAAGCAGTCCTCTAAGGATCTTTACAGATAAATCAGTTACCTCAATATCATCAATCAGTTCTTTTTTCCTGCGACGAATATTTAAAAGCTCCTCTTTTTCTTCTAGGGAGAGGTCATCAGGCACTGGAACAGAGCAAAATATACAGTCTCTTAGCATTTGCAAACATACCTCATTGCAGAAAAACTACTAAACCTGATTAAGAAAAGTAAGTTTACACAAGACCTCAGGGCATTTTTAAATTTGAGATAATTTTCAGAAAACAAAACAGACCCCAAACCTAATTTACTGGACACTATAAAATGGTAAGTAATGATTGACTGTGGACAAAATCTATCTTTCAGAAGAAAGCTAGACAATCAAAGGGAACTTATTATCATAAGATATGTGGTAAGATTTGGCTCTACAGCTCAATTGCCAAAATAAACTTTGAAATAATTCCAATTATTTCAGTTACAGACTAAAATTCTTAATGTAAATGAATCATGATTCAAGACACATGATTATCTTTCAGGGAAAAAAAAGTCAAAGAAAAGCCAAAGCTACATACAACTCATTAACAAGATGTGTATCCTAGTTCTGATTTCAGACAATATCAGAATTTTAGCAGCACCTCTTGATCTTGTTGCTTTATAGAGCAGAACTGCAGTTAAGTAACAATCCTACTAACATCTTCAACAGCAAATACTTTCCATCAGTAAGATATACAAATAAATACACAGTCAAAATCGTAGTGTATCACAAACTTATGTTTTTGTATAACCTCAATTGAGTCTGAAGTATTTAAGTCAATTTCAGGTCTCTCCTTGGCTATGCCAAAACAAGTATGTTACCCTGTTAATAAAAATAACTTGCTACTGAAGATGCAAACATGTTTCTATACTCAGACACGGCAGCAGCCCCTTACCCTGGAGTCTCTGCCTGACAACCAGCAAGTGTGAAAAGTTATTCACACAAAACCTCTGCTTTTCTCTAGCAAGAAACTTCCTTGGACAAGATTACCCTCACCCATTCGTACAGCACTAGACATTAACCACAATTATTCACCTCCTTCACATCAACAGTTTTAAGGCCACCCACTTTCTTGGAAATAGCTCCTTAATTACAGAACAGCTTTTCCTTCTAGCTCAGTAAAACAAAAAATAAGATACTGAAAGGTTCTGTCCCAATAACAACAAACACCACCAGTGCAGGCATTTGGGAAGGCCAAAGCTGCTTCTTTTTGTCATATATACCTGTAATAGGCTGCAGCAACAGGATTGCAAGCAAAAGTTCAGCTTGACAGATTTTTAAAGACACATCTGAAATACAGTCTCTGTTCAAAACTTAATAATGAAATATATTATTTTCAATATACAGTGGTTAAGTTCTTTTCTTTTTGGGATTTGAATCATATCATAAAATCCAAATGGCAACAGACCTTGTTAGACATGAAGTAATTATGACAAATGATCTCATTTAACTGCTCCAGATACAAACATGATTAAATTACCTCCAGTTTAGGAAATGACAGTCTCCTGTTGAACAAATACCAGACTTCATTATGTTTACCTGCTTCTTGCCTTCATCTCACCAGAAACCCACCCAATCCTAAAAATTCATTGAATGTAAATACAAGTAAGATTCTTTACACATCAAACTTTATAAATACACGTGCATATATCACATCTTTGACTTACATGTATAGTCCAAGATCTTAAACCATCAAAACTCTGATTTTTATGACTATATGAACACTATGTAGATACACCTATAACAAATGTTCCAATTAATTAACTGACTGACAATTAAAAAAAAATACTTTTACTCAGTGTTATTAAAAAGGCAAACTATGTATAATCAATAATTCTTAGCTAGGAACTATACACAAGTATCCTGACAGTATTTTTGTAGTATGACATCAATAGATTAAATTAGACTAAAATTTTGAAGTACCAGGTTTTCTAAGAGTTTCTAAACCCAAACATAAAATAATATTTAAGCAATAAATATTTAGAATTCATAGACAGTGCTTGATTTTTCTTCAAGCTGAGTTATTAAATCTCTGGATTAGCTGCTATCATAAACTCTTCCCAAAAGAGAATGTCAGTGAGTAGCACTTCAGTTTCTTCTCCCTTACATTACCATGCAGTGAAAGCTCCCAGAGATAGGTTCAGAGTATCTAGGACAAGTGAAATTTCTATTTGGAATCAACACAAATTCTGACAGTTTTCTATGCTTAAGCAAGCCACCACAGGAAAGAAGTAAAACAGGTCAATCCTTTTCCTACAAGCACCCACAGACTGACTGATGTGTTTTTTCATTTGCTCTGATCACTTCCACAGTGAGAGACAACCCTCACAGTATAATTAATGATGCTGTTAGAGAGGAAATAAACTAAATGGAGTCAGACTGCCTTTTGCATTAGGAAAGAATATCAAGTATATATCTGCCAGTCACAAGACATAAGAAGTCTGATTGAAGATTCTGTGCTTGGAGAACACCTAAAAAACAGCATTTAGAGAAAACTGCACATTAATGCAAGATCTTTAAATAATATTAATATCAGAGTCAGAAGACTTCACTATCTTTTGGTGAAAGAAAAACTGAGCAGGGGTTACAGTACTGATCAGCTTTCAAAACTACAGCTATAGTCAATATTTTACTTCCACTCAAACTACCAGCACAGAGAAGGGATGACTATCTTGTCAGAATGACTCCTAAGTGCATTATCCTCTTGTCACCATAAAGTAGCATGCATATAAGATATTGATGACGTTTGCCTTATTTTCATCCATTACTTGTATACCATCACTGCTGTCCTTCTCCCGTGCTGCTTATTCGTACTATGAGAAAAAAAAACACCTTATCAATGGAAAAATGGACTCACCAAAACAAAGTTCCTAAGAGACTACAACTTCAGAGGCTGAAGGTGTCTGCTCTAGAAGGCCACATGACCTTATGTCAATTGTCCTTGTTGTTTCAATCCTCTGTCTTAAAACAAAATTTATCAGTATTTCTGTATTTCACTGAAGGTTTCTGAAATACTAACACTGGAGGATGCGTCTACCTTACCTGAATGAGTGGAAGACACTCAAATGCAAGTAAAAACAAACAAACCAACCCCAAACACTAGTAAAAAGGGGCAACCACAATTAGTTAAACCTTCTCCTCACAAGTAAGAAGGACCTACTATGTGTTTTTCACATCTACTATTCTTTGCTTTTCATTGATCCCTAACGATTCAGAAACACCTAGAAAACATTAAACCCCCCACCTTCTACTTCTAAATAGATAAAATGTTTCTTCAGGGATAGATTCAAATGGCAATCAGTCCTTCTAACTTGTGCATGAGGTGCTTCATCCAATCTGCAATGCAGGGCCCACTGTGAGAGCCTGAAAATAATTTTCTTTGGAAAGAAAACCTAAGAATACCTGGGCACTACAGCTTTAGAGAAGGCACTTTGAATATTTCCAGTTTGAAAAGAAATATATTCATTTTATTTATTCAAAAAATTTGAAAACTACAGTTGAGATGTTTGGCATCAAGGCTGATGTTAGACTTCTGGCAAGCAAATGGGAGACAAAAAATTGCTGATGAGTGAATTCATTAAAACATCTTCAGAGTCCTAAGCAAGTATTGCAGACATATGACAAGTGATGATGTGTCCTGGCAAGACACCCTCTATAAGCCTCCTTTTTGATTTAGCAGATAGAACATATACTGCTTTATCAACCTTGTGTTCACATTATCATCCACACTGAAGAGCTCATAAAAGGCATACTACATATTTGTTCTCCAAGACAAAATTTTCTAGCTGTATTCTCTGAGTCCCTTCAAACAATTTCGTCTTTCACCAATCTAAACACAAAGTAGACAGGATGGGAGGAGTTAGCATGAATGTTTAAATACTGAAAAAGAACAAAAGTATTTCAGTACAGTGAGCAAGCTGCAACTGCAGCATGCTTTCATGCTACCTTCTAATCTTTAAATAAACACAATGTTCTAATGCAAGTAATTTGTGTGAAAAATATTTAGCTTACACAGAGAGTATTTCCTTTTCCTAAAAATTCACAGTTTCAGCTACTACTCAATAGAAAGTCAATATACCTACTGATATTTTAAGAGGAAAATGTTTTTGAAAGTACAAATTATATTCTTGGCCAAGTAGTAAGAGATGAAAACACAACCCCATATTATCCTACCAATCCTACTGCCAACAGAAAAAATAATAAAATGAAATAAAATATTCCAACTTGGTCAATCTCTGTTCAGTTACTAACTGATCTGAATGTACTTAAATTATTTTCCTGTAAACAAAACTTTACTGGAATACACACTTTTAATACAGGCTTGTTTACTCTGTGCTAGAAAAAAACCAAACACCACCACCCTATTATGTAGTTTCCCAAAGTTTATAGTTTGCATTCTCCTGCAACCATGATGTCACTTAAATAATTTTCCACTACCGACATCCCAAAATTATTTCCATTAGCCCAGAAGAACTCTGACACTTATGAAGTAGTAAGAAGCATTTTTGAGTAAGCAAGCACTAAAAGAGTCTTTTCCAGATTGAGAAAGACTTGCAAAATATCAACCTGCAAAGGAAGTTCCATGGGCAAGTGAAAATTATGAGTAAATCCCATATTAGAAGGCAGAAATCTAGTACTTTCCAAGTCCATATGCCTGCTACCTTCAACTTTCTATAGATGCCCCATTCCTGGGAACATTCATGGTCAGGTTGGATGGGGCCATTAGCAACCTACTCTAGTTGAAGATGTGCCTCCTCACTGCAAGGAGGTAGACTAATGACCTTTTAAAGTCCCTTCCAACCCCAAACATTCTATGAATCTATTATTCTATTTTTCAGTAGGAAAAATTAAATCCTTTCCAGCTCTCCAAAGGTATTATATGAAACAAATGGTATTTAAATTTTTACTTATTAAGCTTTTAATCAGCAGATATTTACACAATGCAAGGCTTAAAACTAAACAAATCTATCCTCACCAGTACATAGGCCTTTAAAATAATACACATTCATCTCTGCGAACAAATCTGATTGTCTCGGGACATTTGCCTCAAGGGATATTCTCAGGCTATTTCTCTTTTCCTTTCCCTCTACATATTCTCTTTTTAAAAACTTAATTACAGGAACATTTTCTAGTTTTCAGACAAGATGTATAAACAAAGCTGTGACCACTTGTGGCTATTAAAAATTCCATAGAAGTTTTTGTAGGAGGACATCCTCCTGAATAGATGTATTTCACAGTTCAAAACCAAACTATATCTGCAATAAATTAAAACAGTAAAAACTAGTTTTATTTAGTTGTTTCCTTCTTTTACCTATTTTACTGCATTAATCTTTGCTATTTAGTCACTGCTGAACATGTTCTAGAATAGAAGCAATCACAATTCCGTTGAGGGGAAATAATCCTGTACACAATATCCTTTCACATATAAAAAATTGCTAGTCAGTGGCATGAGGAATTTAGAACCAATTATATGGTTTGCAGTTATTTTGAGCTTTCAGTCATGAGGGACACTGGTCAGAAGGTGCATTAGTGGCCAAACCCAGAAGAGAACCTCAAATCCACATCCATTGTTCTCCTTGTTTAGCTGCTTGAAATCACACCATTACAAGATATTCCTGTAAACACTCTAAGATATGGAAATACTTTACAGGCAAGTTATAATTGAGATACTGTCTTTTGGGGGGCTTATAATACACTGGGCAGAAAACCTAACAATCCTAAACTTGTTACCACTTGAAAATATGTTTTCAGAAATTTATAGGAAACAGTTTCCCACTGACATGACCCCCTGAATCTTTAAGATTATTAATTTATTTCCACTGCAATGTTAGGTTTAATGATACCAGTGAATCACATTCATGGGTTGGGGTTTGCTTTTTTCTTTTTTTAAGAAAAAACTAAAGCACTTGGAAATAAGAAATATTTTTTTATTCTATGCAGAAAAGACACAGCAGAATAACTGTATTACCAAGTGTGAAATTATTTCTTGTAAAAAACAGTATTTATTATAATCCGTAAGAATTACTTCAAATAAGAGATCATGTTTTTGTGCAGATTAAAAATAGCCATATATAGCTAGTGTTACCATCCCTAGTCAAGAAGCAAATAGGCAGTTCCAAAATTGCACAAAAGCAGGGTCCAAATAACTCTACCTGGAAGAGGAGAAAAAAAACAAGCAATCAACAAAACTATAAAAAAATCCAATCCATGAATTTTACCTGTCTCCTAAAAACCATTTGGTTTCAGCCATCACATACAGAAGAGCACTGCCTTTCCAAGGTATCTGCAAATACTCTCCGGTCTATGAAGTTTAAACCACAACAAATACATTTCTTGAACTTGATAGAACAGAAGTTTGCAGCAAACGACTGCTGCGTATCTTTACAAACTTTTATGTAGATACCACAGGCAACAACAACTGTGAAGTGGAAGAAAAGAATATAAATGCTTTTCATTGCCCTTACATGAGCTGCTAATGCTTGCTCCTATTAGGTGCCCTTCTTAATGGCACTGAAGCACAAATAGGTACTTCACCTTATAGATTCACCAGATAGTTCTTCACCTTACTATACAGATATACCTGTAAAAAGAACAGGAGAGACATCCACCTTGCTTTTAATTAACACTCATACTGCTGACACAGATATTTGCCATTTGAAAGCAGTATGTGTTAAAGTTTGTGTTTCTTTTTTTATGGTCCATGCATTCTTATTTTTTATTATATTTTATTTACCTCCTTTACATCTTATATTAAAAAATGTATCTTATTTCATAATTTTGATATTTTTTAAATTGATATTTTTCATTAGGAAGCCAAATATTTTGCAACAACAAAGTACCACCTTAAAACAAATAAAGGGGTATCTGTAGAGAGAAAGAAGAAAAAACACAGGGGCCAGCTCTGAGTGACATTTCACAGGTAGTGAGTTAATATAATCTCCTGTATATTCCAGCATCACTTTGCCACTTGCTGCTCTTGGATATACATTCCTGCATGGATATGTATATCTTTTCTGGATTTGTTTTCTTGCCAGTTTAGCAGACCAAATGGTTTCACTGAGAGACCACAGAATTGGCCAGGCTAATACAACGGACATTGCAGGAACTGCTGGCAGCAGGGAGGTACAAGGGACAGCAACCCCCTTGACATCAGCCAGCCCTAAAACCTGCTTAGCTTAGCCTCAAAATCCCACCCTTATAGGCTGTATTCCCTAAATCCTAAAAGTAGCTCAACCTGATATTAAAAATGGATAAGCATGGGTTTCTTTCTTAGAGCATTTATCTTTTGAAGTTGCTCTACTCTTGCTTCAAGATCAGAAGAAGTTTCTAGGCCAACTTTTCTAAAATATGTAAATACAAATTACTGAATATGAAAAGAAAGCTGCGTTTAACAACATTCTAAGTCTCTTACCCAAACACATTAATAATTGCATTAATAATACAAAGTGTTAAAATATGCAAGGCCATGAATATTTAAGGAGTGCAGAAATGTCTGCTGGCTAATGTGGAAATCAGAAAAGGAGATGTTGGCCACACTGCAGTGGTTATGTGTTTCAGGGAGTCTTAGGAACAGATTAGCACAGGTACAGTAAATACTATCCAAGATAACATGTGCCTTCGTTAGCATCAGTTACCAATTAGTGTTCAAGAAATATGGTGAATCACCATTCTGATTAATGTTACAGCTACACACTGTCATACTATCACCTAAACATTATAGTCCTCTTCCAATAGGAAAACCAGTAACAATGAAGTAATGTGTGACAAATGTAATACTTCACAGTGCAAGCACCATAAGGAAAAATGCAGTCTTGCATTGTGTCTTGCTATTTTAGGAATAGTGAGGCATTTATACTACCTTAAAATTTTACTTGGCTTTTAGCTTCTTAACAAAATAACTGCATCTGATTTATTTTCCTCATAGCAAATAATAGGGAGGAGTGGTCAGTACCATCAGTATAAATAATTACCCTTTCAAAAATAAAGGGGCATCAAGCTTCTGCATCAGATCAACAAAACACTGTTAAACAGAAACAACTGATTCTCCCCCCTATACCCCGCGGCAATATCTGTGATGCAAGGCATAATCTCACTGATAAATAATTTTTGAGAAAACACAGTAATAATTTTGCCCCTATGGAGCACCCATATGTGCAAAACTGGAGAAACAAACAGGTAGGTTACTCAGTGCTGCAGCTGAAATAAATCCTCTGTTATGTTTACATGTAAAAGCCTTTGCGTATATTCCATCACAATAAACATTAATACAAAATTTAGTCTTTATAGAGCAGAAGTCTGCAAATTCTGAATTTCTTTTTCTCACTTTCATAGCAAGATGCAGGTTGAAAGAAATTTTAGCTCTCCAGAGTGAGAGAAAGATCCATCAATAATGCCAAAGAGACCATGGGTAATAGCTGATAGCAAATAATGTACCCACTTGCAATGCAGAAGAGCAGAACTTTTTAAGTGTGAGTCTTGGGGAGGAAATCAGGGTTCCCTCTCAGCATTATCTAGAAGGTGAAAGAAACAGATCACAATGCCAAGTATGCACAGCATAGCTAAGTGACACATTAAAGATATCACATATTTAATTGAAAGCCTTCATTCATTACAATGTGAAGAAATGACAGCAAACAAGCAGTGGATTTTGCTTGTCTGCAGCAGAAAAATACTGAACTTAGAAGTGTAGATGTGCCAGCTTTCCAAGAGTCAGAAAAGCCATAGAATAGAAACAGCATATACCTTTTAACTTGGGGCATTTATGATTTTGACCAATAAAAGCTTACTGAATTACTACACAGAATTGTACAATGAATGGGATGGAAAGGGACTGGATGGTCCCAGGACAGAAAATACTGCAGTTCACTTCTTCCTGAGACAAGCATACAGTCAATGCCAATAGTAAGGAAAAAAACAATTTCGTTTCTAACAATGCAAGATGACGAAGCTTCAGGTAAGCAAGCTTCAACAGATTTCCACTAAGCCTTCAGCAGACTGACATGCTATATAACGTGAAGACGTTTATGTAGTTCAAATCCAGCTCATAAAATTGGCAAATATTATCTGCCTTTGCGAGTTATACTACATTCCATTTTCACATAAAATGGGAAATGGTTAGCACTGACTCCAGTCCATCAACCATCACTAAAATCACTAATCTCTAAGGGAACTAAAGTGGTCCTGTACATATTGTTCAGCTGACCAGCATGGGAGAGTGATCAGCAGAGACCACAAAAGGAAAACAGGCTGAGCCAAGAGGAAGCCCATACAGTCTGGGAAACTGGATTGCTTCAACTATTGCTGCCAGTGAAAAGGATGTAGCTCTGTGTTCACTTCAGAGGGTTTGGGATGATTCCTAGCAACTCTGCTGAGTGTTAGGCAAAGTTTAAACTACTGACAGAAGATAAAATCCCCCTCTGTTGACTCCTTTTCCTTGTCAACCAGGATAATGCTTTCTCTCCCAACAATCCCAAGGTGTGGATGAAAAAGACAGCATATTCCATCTCCCACTTACACACTCCCAGTAGTCCCCATAACAACTGGACTAACTAACAGATGTCCTGCTGCAAATCTAGACAGCTTTTAGCTCCAGGATCTAAGCATCTTGGACCAAGGATGGGATAACTCCTTCTAAAAGTAGAGATAATTTCATCACATCTTGGGTGAGAAAGAAGCAAAAAAGAACACACTGATCCCTTCAGCTTTTGAAATGTTATGAGAAGGGGAAAAAAAAAATCGTAGCAGCAATGTTTCAGTTTTGCCCTTAAAAAACGGTTGTGTTTCCCAGAGCACCTCCAGTTACTGGGAAGAGGAAATGGTTGGCTGGCATCCACCTACATTTTTTCCTAGGATAGACCCTAGAAAAAAAAGACTTGAAAAGCAAAACACACCAGAGAAGTAGCAGACATTCCTGTCAGATCCATTTCGAGCAGCAGCATGGAAAATTGACAGGAATGTTGCTGAGCAGCTGCAGGGGGGTCCCACAGCCCAGACGCTCCAGCCACCGCCAGCAATACCCTCAAATCCTGCTCAAGATTCAGGCACAGCTCATCAGACTTAAGTTCCCAGCAAAACAGTTGGGTCTCAAACAGGCTTTCTTCACAAATTTCCAGTAACATCTACTCTTGGCAATAAGGGAAGTGCTTGCTGTACTTCACTCATTAGTGCAGAGCATTAGCCAGTTACTTAGGCTTGCCGGCTGTTTCTAAAGCACACAAATCCAATTTTCAGAAAAATCAAGGCAGAGTTCATCTTTCCCCTTCCCCCATCCCCACCTGACACAGCTCTGGAGTTACATTTCAGAAGCAGTATTTATTGCAGAAGCTTTCTATTTATGCATTTTCCAAGATCAGTTGCACAGCGAAGGAAGTGGAGCAACTGCCGGATTTGAAAGCAACCTTCACTCTCTGAAGAATGTCTCCATAAGGCAACTACAGAGTGCCACAGAGACTGCTCACCTATCAAATAACTGCTTCAGTAGCATTTATCTTCCCCTAAAACAAGACAAATGCTTGACATTGTGTAAGCCTTTGACATTCCTGCAGTCTTCTCCAAAAAATTAACCCTGATACCTGCTATGGAATCATTGAGCTGCAGTACTTGGAAAGGAATTCCCTATAGGTGATACAGTATTTTGTTTCTTGGCCAGTTTAGGCTTGAATTGCTCCAGCTTCTTGCTACTACATCAACAAGTCCATTGGCCACATGCCCTGTAGCCTCAAAGGGCACCAAGAAAGGTGAGGAATTTACTCATAAATTTGTTAGTGAAGGAAAAGTAAGGCTTAATTTAAGACTAAATCATTTTCAGATTTCTCAGAAAAAAATATATTAACTTTTATGAACTGTTGGTTGCCATCACACCATAACGCAATTGGCTTGACAGGTCACTAATCCAGAAACAAAAGAGCTTTTTATCTGGTCCACTGCTAAGTTTTCTGGATGGATCTACTAACCGTAAGGTCAAACCCCTGGTCTCTCATTCTTTGCTTGGCAAAAGACCGTCAGCAGTTCATACTAAGTCTGGTCCACAGTATTTCCAAAATAGAGCACATTCAGTGTATGCTTGGATCCTTATAAGTGCAACATAAATTCTATATGACAAACAGATTTTTCATACTCCAAGCAGATCTTCAGGCATTCTGATCAAAAACTCATTTGAACACATTCTTCCTGTTTAAACATTCCCTAAGAGTTTCAGACAGACCTGCTAAAGTATTATATAGCCTTTTCTAAACTGCTTTTGTTGTTTTGTTGGGTTTTTTTTTCTTCTGGATACTGGCAAAAAAAATCACTGCATTCCTTCCAGAGATCAGTGAAAAATAATCTGAACTTTGTTTTCAAATAATTTAGTATTTTTTTCTCAGCTAAGTACTTAACAAGGAAAAAAAAATTATATCCCTACAACTTCAAAGCTCTAAGCAATTTAGTTTTATTACTCTCGATGTCTTTGACTTACAGCATATAAAATTCAGTTTTCCCTGGAAATGAACGGAGATATAAAATCTTTAAGCAGCCAACTGGCATTCAACCCTCAGCCTCTTTTTAAATCCACCAGCTCCTGCTGTTCCTATTAATAAACATTCTCTCTCAGATTTCCACTTCATCCTGCCATGCTTAAATAGGAAATATTTTTGTAGACTGGGAAAACAACTGAGTGGGACCAAATGCTTTAGTTCTGCTACCCTTCAACATGACAGAAAAGGTAACAACAAAAATTATCACTTCCTAAGTAAAACCTAGAGCAAATAATGATTTTTTTTTTTTACCTGCAGATACCGCCTTCATAGACAATGTGGTCATATGTAGCCTCTGCTAAGCACATTTCCAAAGAGGCAATCTCTTCTTCAGAGCAGTGCTGTACCTGGCACAAGCTTTCACTAAATAAAGACAAACTTTATATAAGGCTGAAAAGACCTGACTCATATTAACATATTTGCAATCATCCAAAATTTGCCTTAGGGCAACCAGAAATACCAAGCTGTAGCTTCTGCTAAGCATCCTGTAGCAACAGTATCTGCAACTCTGCTGACACAGCTCATGCAGTAGTGAGAAAACTTGTTAATGCAGTATAAAAATTCTTCCATGTTTCACAAACATGGACAACACAGCAGCGAGTATAAAACACCCACGTAATACCATACATAGATAAACTCATTATTTTAAGTATTTCTCAATCACTGAGAGAAATGGTTGGACATAAAAGTGGTGGCATTATTAAGCACAGACTTCTGTCACCAACAGTCATCTAATCCTGACATCATACACTGAGACAGGCATCAGTCCACTTCAAAATTATACAAGAACTAGAAGATTCTTCAGTTACAGCGTCTGTCGTACCATCTCCTCAATATCTTGATAAATTGGACCCTAAAACTGTGTTAAAATATTTGAAGCTTGACCAGAACACCTGAGTGCCACAGCCAAAGAAGCTGAAGATGTTTAGCTACTACCTCTACATGTTCCGAAATCCAGTTCTGAAAGATTTCATTTTGATCCTTTAAAGATATAATGTAAAAAAAACAGTTATACAAGTTTTTAATCACAGTTAGATTCCACTAGATCTGCCTGTAGGTATGAAAGTTTACAACTGCTAGGACAAATGGAAGCATCTATTTTTTTATTTTTCCTGACTCTTCTGCAGTTGTACCTTATAAAAATGTCTTCTTATATGCCAAAGAACCTCAAAGCATAATTAACTGCAAACTATCAATGCAAATATAGCCATCCTGCCTTATCCTAGCTAAGAACTCATTAAAATAATACCAAAAATGTTCCATTTTTAATGCCAGGCCAGACACTAATGAAATAAAAAAAATACTTTCTATTTATGTAATGATGATGTACATGCTTTCACTAAATACTGCAGCACGTAACTTTGCATGGCACACAATGTGTTTATACTCAATAGATGACATACTTTCCATAAGAATTAGTAGCAATGAAAAATAACAACTGACCCACAGAATATAATCATGACATTGTTCATTAATGCCTGCCACTACTGTTAACTCTATTCCAGAGGATCTCAAGAGGGAGATAGAAAGAGTAGCAGAAGCTGATGAATTTCCAGATGCAAGGGGGTGGGAGGGAAAGGAAGCAGATCAGTTGAATAGATTTATTGTATGCATATATTCTGTGTTAAAACCCTGTATCTACTATAACTGGTTTTTTGTGTGTGTGTAATTTGACCATTCACAATACAAATACAAAAAAATGCTATCAGGCTAACATGTGTTTGTTCATCAGGAAACCATTTCCTCAAAATGTAAAGTGAGGTAGTGAAAAGCCAAAACTCTGCGAGAATTGTCATATTGTTATTTCTTAAATGTGAAAAGAACCTTTTGATGTTCTCCTGTCATATTAGAAAATCATCTCCTAAATCCCTGTAAGCTCCAGACAGAAATACAGTGCAGTAACAGCTGAAATGTTCTATCAAAGATCTAAGACATTATCATACATCTTTCTTCAATTTAGCTGACGTATTTTATTCTCAATCCATTAATATTTTCTTTATTTTCCTTATAACGTACAATGAATACAGCCAAAACATTTCAAAGCGAATCTGTAAGCAAAGTTATTCTAGCTGCTGTACTTCAATAGTCTTTGGCATTGGCAGGGTCTACATAGAACCAATTTTGCAAAATGCACTGTGAGTTGACCTGCACTTCAAGAAAACAAACTGCAAGAGGCTCCTTCAGGCTCAACAAATCAAAGTTCATAACCCTTAAAAACTGGGAGAAAAGAACTTTGACTACCATTCTTGCAAAACAAGGATAAAATGAAGTAATGCCAGTTATCACTGCAAGTAAAGAAAAGAAAAAAAATTTGCCTTGTATTAATTTATAATTCTTCATTACAAAAGAAGATGAAGATAAAATAACAAGAAAAGAGAACAGTGTTTGTGAGAGGAAATAATCTGACCAAAGCCCAAACACAGTAAACAATATACATCACCCAGTATGCAGCAAACAAATAAGCATCATCATATGCTTAATTAAACAGAAGAAGAAATATATGCCAATTTAAAAACGAAACAAAAATTTGGTTGCAGGTTTACAAGACACATTGACTGAATTATTTCCATCGCCATGCAAACAGCATCAACTGTTACCATCGCTCTTCCACAGACTGCAGCAGTGCGGCCACTGGAACAACAAAACCTCCTCTTTCTTTCAACTGGTCATTACATTCAAAAAACTCCAAAAGTTACTACCTTTCACACTGCTATATGGATATCACAGATATTTTTTCATTGCAATTAATATGTGCTAGAGAAGATTTGCCCTCAAAGCACAGTGTTTTGTCCACATTTCACTTTGAAGTCGCAGAAATGCTCCTACTAGCTCAGGAAGGAAAATAAATTGTTGTTGCCATTGTGTTCTAGCACTGTGGGGCAAAATGCCAGGCTGGCCAGCAGCCAACAAACCAACCACACATCTTCATCCTTGTTTTCTTCCCCCCCAGAAAAGAATTAATATTAACAACCACCTAAGGTGCATGGAAGGGAATACAGTAATGCTTTCCCAGATTATACTCAACAGAGCAGTTATATGTTAAAATTCCTTTCACTGTCACTATTAGTAGAAATAACTTCCAGTACTTAAAGGTATCTCTTCCAGTCATTTAGGATTTATAATTTGTATACTATCCTTACTAAACTTATTAAGTTAGACTAGCACAATTACAAACGGATTGAATATTAACATTCAAAACTAAAGACTCTGAAAAGAATAATTCTGAAATTCAGGTAGCCATCTGAGGGACTCCAGAAGCAAATCAAGTTTGCAAGGAAGATTTGGAAGGGATGCAGACGCCTGAAGGACAGTACACTTCTACACTGGCATCTCTAGTCTCAAGTAACTACGAAACAGGATGACTGGCTACAATTAAAAGAAACTTGAGAAATATGACTTAAAGTCTACAGCAAAATCTGAAGGCGTTTAAGTATTTCAGGATGGGATTTATGGCAGAGTTCTGAAATGGATACTCCTAGTTCCTGTTGCTTTTACTGGAATATTTTTACAGAGAGTCACTTTTTTCCCACCCTACCCTTTTCCTTTACTGAATTTCCACACAATAACTTAGGTTTGACCATCACCGGACATCTGAACAACAATAAAAAAGTTACAGCTGGATCCTGTATTAGTCCCAGCTGCACAGGATCTTTGGTTGCCTTCAGAAAACAAGAGAGCCAATAGGAAAACAGTAAGAGAACTTCTTTTAACAGCTTACCTTTGAATAAAACAAAGAAAACTGAAGTTATTCCTATTTTTCACCCTTTTTCTAAAAATCAACAACAAAAAAATCCCACCCATAAAAAATATTAATTAACCAAAAAACATTCCTTCCTTAAAAACCTTTACTACAAAACGCCAGAAAATAATCATCTCCACATGGTCTTTCAAGTCTAACATACCACAATGGATATATCTGCCAAGTCCACCCACCCACAGGCTCCATAAAAAAAAAAAAAAAAAAAAAAGTGTTTTTTATATTTAATTTGGATTACCAATTTCACCTAACCTTTCCCCTTCCTAAAATGATATTTTTTCAGGCTTACAACACTGCTAGAAGATAGAAAAGGAAAATGTTTTCAGTAAAATAAGAGCAATAACATAATGGATACTCTCTTTACTTTGGCTATCAGTGAATTCACAGTGGAAGGACCAAGGACCTAAACTAGTCTTATTTTTATGTTTGCTATTTTATCACCTAATCTTTTAAAACATTCATGTGCTATTATGTCATTTATTCGTAGAAGACCAAGACTAAACTTTTTAGCCTTTCCAATTTACATCGCACAAAATGAGAGTGAAGAGTGGCACATGTATTTGGATTTTAAAATACATCAATCGATCAATCAATCAACCACTTTGGGTGGGGAAGCCTCCTCTCAGATATTTAAAAAAAGAAAGTTACTATATTTAAAGCACAAAAATCCACTTCCTATAGCCAAAAATATAATCAACTCCATATGCTTATCTGTCTTTGCTAAAATATCTACAGCAAACCAAAATATCACAGGCTGCCTAGAAAGGTTGACCTCATGTAATCCATAGAAGACAGATTTAAGACCCAGTGTGAGATTCCTAGATTACAGAATTAATCAGCAACACCTACTTGAAGAACAAACTAGTCACATGCCTGAAAGTTTTCAACCTTTCCTCCTGCAAATGCTTTCAGACACAACCCCTATTTCTCTCAACTTTGCCTCTAACAAACCTTGGCAATCAGTTTCAACTTCCACTTGCGAAACAGTTTCTACACAAACTTCAATTCAGGAACAGCATCACAAATTATAAGAAGCAGTGGAAAAACAACTACAGATACTCTCTTTGTCCCAACTGAATGTTGGATGTTGCTTTAAAATGTTGCAAGTATGTGAGATGATAATTTTAATAACTAGAAGGCTGGTACAGTAGGCAAAACTGACTTGCAGAAAAGCAAGTTAAATAACAGGGTTCTATAAAATAAAAAAGTTACGAAAATATATTTCCATAATACAGACTACCCATTTAGGCATTTACATGACAGATGCCACATGCAAAATGAGTTTTCCCTAATTAGTATATACTAGCTTTTACAAAATGCAAAACTAAACCAATTATTACTTCAGCCTGATAGAGGCTCTTTAAGGTATATTCCCGAAATATTGTGTGTTTTGGGTGGATCCCAAGCAGAAAACTTTCAGTTAAAAGAAAAAAAGAAACTTTAAAAATTAGAACCTGAAAAAAAAAGTAAAGGGAGAACCACAAAACAATACACAGAGGCACATTGACCTATCCCATGCAACACTGCACAGAGCTATTTTAACAGATCAGCCTGCACAGTCTGTAAACTCCCGTGTGGGCAACCAGAAACAGCTGAACAGAACTTGTACAAGAAAGGGCTCGGTTCCATTTGGTCTTCTCAAGAAGGACACCGAAAGGTCCCATGGAGGACTAAGCCTCTGGTCCCGTGTATATTAGGAGTTGTATGGTTAGAGAATGCATTTAACTTGCAAGGTTCTTCCCAAGGAACAAAGTTTCTACGTAACAGAACCACCAACTTGTCTTACAGCCACTTGGTTTAACCTCAACTTCCTGGGAAAACATGAAAACAAAATCATGCAGTAGCTTTACAAATTCAAAGACTGAATCTGCAAGTGGTCAAAGCTACACTCAGACAGAGAACACAGCCTGGTGGGAAAATTCCTCCTTGGTGTATTCGAATGACTAGGCAGGAAGTTCATTAGTCCAAACTTAGACGTACAAGAAAAAAAAAAAGTCTTTGGAATCTGACTACTGAATGTAAGAAATACCGTTTCAAGCATCCATAATCCTTATTTTATAACAGCCAATACAATCACAAATGTCCCTTTTGACAACTCCCCCTCTCTTGTAGTAAGGCGACAGGAGCTTTTTGTTCTTGCAACCCTACTGACAACTGCTACTGAGCTAAACAATGGTCTTATTAAGGAACATACAAGAAAGCAAAAATGTAACAGCAATAAAAGCTCTTGAGGGACCACTTGGAATTAAAGAAGACAACAACCTGAATGGTATTTTGCAATATGACCCAGATAGTAAAGGAAAAAAAATAAAACCCAACACATCTCCATTGTAGAAGTTACACTGACTATTATGATGAGGCAGTTGTATAAAAATGTAGAGGTGACTCATTAAATGATTACATCTCGCAGATCCTCTTAGACAAAACAGTAAGAGGCAGTTCCCTTGCACATGCCAATTTTTTTCAGTCTTTTTTTTTTTGGTGCCTTTGTATATGTGAGAACAAGAGTGACCAGAAAACAGATTGGGCACATTTCTTACCCATCAACTCCTCCTGCCAAAGTACACCTAGCAGAGCACTCAAATTCAGTCTTATTTGACTGAGGGGTAGATACTGCATGAAAACTGGTAACAGAGTAGAAAAAACACTAAAACGAATTTCCACTGCTACTGCTCAGCCTCTTCCATACCCCAAGAGTCAGCAGACTTGAGTTTCATAATTTTCACACAGCTTTTCTGTTTTGCTAAAAAACTCAAGGCATTTTATCTAAAAATCAAGAACAGTTTCTCCTTTTGTATTAAGGACCCAGATTGCAAATAAGAGCAGCAATTCCTCAAAATCCACCTAAGCCCTTGGACATGATAGCAAAAGCCAGATTTGAACTGAGATTGAATTCTGACAAATGAACTGATCTTCAATTATCCTTGAAGAATTTTCCTATAGAAATCAGAAGCATTATTACTTAATAGTCTTGCAGCAAAATCTATCCTTGTTGGTACAGTTTTCATTGAGTTGCTAAATACCAGTATCAACTTCACAATTTTTCTATATATCTGGCATAACTATTCATTTTTATAATAAACAACATCTGAAAATTAGGCTAATTAGTAAAACCACACAGAGAAGCTTGACCTGTAGAAAAATTAGATCAAAGGTCTTCAGTACTCCACATCCCAAATGAGATTCTGATTTCGATTTCACAAGCTTCCATCATGCAACATATCCTGTTAACTCCAAGAGATCCTATTGGCTTTTTCAAATGCTTTTTTTCCTTGGAAATACTACATAATGTTTGTATTTTACTTTTACCATGTTAACTTTAATTGGAATACCTACTCACTTAGATCACACCCATGTATAAGCAGGTATCAGAACTTCAATGAGACTGTGGGATGCAGCTATGCATCACTTTATTTCTTTAAATAAATATATTTAAATAAAACTTTATATTGTTAAATAATGGGTTTAAAGAACCTCAGCAAGTAATGAAATAAATGTGACACAGATGTTCACAAAAAAAAAGGAACAAGAATGTTTTCACTTCATAGCAACCAAATAGGTCAAGCCATTTCCTTCTTCAGGCAAATCTCAGAGGACCACAAAACACATGGTTTTCTAGTGGATTTTGTGTGTCTATCCCACTAAGAGGAAATACTGCCGTCCAAAAAATTTGCAATACTATGTTTTCCCATGAAATTGCTCGAATTAGAGGAAGGAAGTCATATGCAATTAAAAATAATTGCTAGATGTTAGAATTATACAAATGGCATAATTAAATACACTTTTACTACCTAAGTCACATACCTTTCCTATACAGCATACTGCTTTAAAAGAATGCACGGTGAAGAAGACAGATATGTCTGTTCACACAGTTTTTCTCCTTTGCTTCTATAAACCTTAGAGTTAAAATCACATGTTCTTCATTTCCATGGGATTCCTGCCTTACAGTTCTGTACGTTGACAGGTTTTTCTAATAAACCAGCTGTTAACTACTTATTTTTATCCTCTGTGAATGAAGCACATGGCCAACATGTCCAAACTCTTCACCAAAATAAATGCAATCCTTCCATACGTCCTTAATTGCTCATAAACTACAGGGAGACAAAGTGAAGCAGACATCACTAAATACCACTTTACTTTAAAAAGGAGAAAAAAAAATTCATACGGATTCATTCAGGCATCACAAAACACTATTCCACACACTGGCTAGTCCCATGTAGAAGCCTACAGAAAATATAATGTGTAATCCCGTAAATAATCTCCTACGCAATTGGTTATTTCATAACTTTGAGACTGCACTTCCCCTCTTACTGACATTTTTTTTACAACTTTTATACAGACTATTTTTTAAGAAATAATAAATTATAACATCTCACTATTTACTTATTAATAATTATGCAGGATGCATCCATAGGCATCAAAAAAAGGAAGTGGGTGGAAACAACATTAAGAGCTCTGCTATAGACTCATTAAGTTTAGGATGACAATTATACAATCTTAAGATGTTAAACAAGCCAACATCTTAGCTGGGACAGATAGTAATAGACCCAGAGCACAACATGTATGCTGCGAGTCATCAGTTCAAATATGATAGGTCAATTTTTATTTGCAAATTTAATTACCCAGAAACAAGATGTAAAGAGGAGGAGAGCACTTAACCAAGCACGGGGTCCTACAAATCTTCACAAAAACACTGGAAGCAGAAAGATTATCTTCCAAATGAAAAAGTGATTAACAGGGTAGGAGGGGAATGAGAACAGTCAAAGAAGCCAAAAAAAAAGCACAAGATTTCAAAAAGAAAAGTAAATAGTACTAGAGGCAGCTGGCAGGACAAAGAGAAGGAAGGGAATGTACTGAGTACAAGGGGTCAGGACAAGTGTGGAAAGGACCTAGGATGAACCTGGAGGAGATATTCTTCAGACAGTGACTAAAAACAACTCATTTGATGACTTGCAACATGAAAAGGAGATGGGGCAGTAGTTCAAAAAGTAAATGGGGCCAAAGAATGGTATAAAAAGAAACAGAGTAAAACATGTTTGTATTGGGAGGGAAAGGAAAGGAGCAAAAGATAGCAGCAGACAAGATGGTGCTACAGTGTAAGAGAAAGAGCTTAGAGCTTTTAAAACTTTTTTTTCTACAAGGAAAGGGAAGACTTAAAGGTAAAAAGATGGCAAGCAGAAGAAACTGGTGAAAACCACAACATAATTAATTTGGTTTCCCTTGAAAAAGTGTTTAAAATTCTGTAAAGAAAGGGGAGGCAAAAAATATGACCGGATTGAGAAATTTGATGCGAACTGCAAAACAGATCTTGGAAAATAGTAAGTTGCTTCAAGATCTACAGCCCCTAAACTTGTAAAAGCTCTTATGACTCCAGTGATATCAAACGACTGCAACAGCCATTCAGCAACAGGAGTTGACTTTCACGTGGCCATTACTATGATTCCAAGACATTGTTTTGCAAAGTACAGTCTGTTCCCATAGGTAAATCCTACAGCTTTCTTTCCTAGATATAATAGTACACACAGATGTTAAGTTATAGGCATACTGTTCCCCTAAACCCATGGTATTCTTACATTGATGAGCAGAAGTCACCAAATGTCATTACGTAACAATACAGAAAGTTTGGCAACTGACAACCTCTGGAAATTGTATCAGCAAAAATTTCATGTTTTCTTCCAAGTCAGAGCTAAAATAGTCTAAGAAAAATCTTAATGTGTTAATGTATTTAACAAGCCTATTTTCCAATACCACCAGAAATAAGTAGTATTCACAACTTAATTATTAATATTATGGCAATTTTTATTAGAGTGATAGATTAAATGAGTTGGGGGTTAAAAAATAAGTGAGCTGACAGGTAATCTGTACAAATATGAGATCAGTTTAGCAGGAAGAATTATTTACTTAGCAAAAAGGCTTAACATGAAGCTCTGTTGGTTGATAAAAGTCATATTTGTGTCATTCACATTTTTGTGTTCTCCATATCTGTTCTTTTTCTCTCCCTAAAATCAGTCCCTGTGGTTAGTCTGATACTCAGATACATTTTTATATACTTGGCATTTCTTTAGAGTGCTTTTTTACACTTCAATGAGTAGAGACTGAAACACAGTTAACATTCTTCTGTGTTAAAATTCATTTCTTATTTCACAAGTTTTGCTTATTACAAACAAAACATGCAGGTTTATCTTAAATACAAAGGATATGTCTATAACCATGAGAAGGCCACTTGGACTCTTCTATCGTTAAAGTCTAGCTTTGAAAGATACGACAACATAAAAAGAACAAATGAGATCAGGCTGCTCATGTCTAAGTGATAGATCGATAAATATAAAAAATTTTTCTAAAAACAATCCAAGGAGTTTGTTCCATTTAACAGCTTTTATCTACAAACAACTGCTTTGCCCTGCAGAAGAACAGAAGTCACCTTGCCAAGTCTGGCTTGGCAGCAAATCCATTCTTCTTAGTCCTCTGCAAGACTATCTGGTCTCTGGGTCTCATTCCTCGTGAACAGCTGTCTATGTAACAACCAACATGCTACCTGGCACCGGCGCTGGCAAGTACAGCCAACAACTAACAGAGCCTGGCAACCGAACTGTGCTCTCCTCAAAAAAGCTTCAAAATTCAGAAATAAAGCACAGTTTGGAGAACAGTATGGAAACCTGAATGCCATAATTGAGCCTATTTGTCAAGGAGAAGCAGGATCTTACCCTGTTGGCACATCTGTTTAGACCATTCACAGATAGCTTAAAACAAACATACATGTGTAAGTTGGCAAGTACTCAATCACACATTTTTTCCAAGAATGGCATGGGCATGAATTTGGAAGACCACAGACACTGCATGACTAGACCCAAATTCAGAAAACAAAAAGAGAAGTACTATCCTGCGCCTCCAGCACTGACTGTTCATGTATTTCCATGTTGTATAGAAGATTGCTTACTGTTTAGCAGTATAAGACTATATACCAGCTGCTGTCGACAGCACCATTCAATGCTAAGATCTCAGTTCCCTGGTACCACCACCAACAGTAAGCATGTAAGAAAAGTCTCAGTCAAATCACAAAGCACAGAGTTTTAAACTGAGAAGATGGAGGAGAAGAGATTTCCTGGAATAAGTGAACCACAGAGATATTTTAATCAGAACACAAAAGAAGGTTGAGACAAACACCAAGTGACTTGGATCAAACCACATCAATAATCCACACACAGAGCCTCTGCTGAAATCAATGGGAGGCTTGTAAGTGGATTGTATAGTATCAATGTATGCCCCTATTTTGGGCTCCACATACAAAACAGAAAGTGGTACTAAGAACAATTCCCTTAATTAACATTTGTCTTCCATCAAGTGCTTCTAAAATAATAAATCCTATCTTTACACAGCTCTGTTTTCATTCACATTTTTTTCCAGAGGTGATAAACCAACTGACCCCATTTGACAAATAAGGGAACTGAAGCATAAGATGTAAATTAAACTGAAGAGCAGGGCAGCAGGCAGAACTAAACTGGGAATAGCAGTTTGCCTTCTGAATCACAGTTTAATGTCCTAGATATTTAAATGCTTACCTAGTTCGGGTGTCTAATTAGGGTGATTATTTGCAGTCCTCAATTTTGCATACTTCCTAAAGTACATGTGCACAGCAGTATGCTTATGTCTCTGAGCTTCCCACTAAACAATGTAAATGTTTTGAGGACTGAAGATGTCCTGAGAAGATTCAAAATACTGGGCCGCCCTGGTCAGACTTCATTGGTATCCCACAAGTCTCACTACTCAGTGGCAGTAAGTAATTTAAAATTGGCTGTCAAATCCACACATTGCATGTGCTTTCTATTACAAAATACTAATTCATTAGCTAAAAATAGCCTAACTATCGCTGGTGTTCCAAACTGACAGTGGTCCTTCAGAAAAAAACAGATTACATCTCTATTAAAAAAAAAGTGCAATACTGACAAGAAGCCAGTGTTTAATGTCAAATACACTGATTGCAAAAGAATTTCCAGTCTCAGTAGTCTACAACTGTTGTACAACAAGTCCAAGTACAAAGGAATATAAACTGTACTGTAATTTGACCCCCAAAAAGCAACATGTTTATTAATGTGATATGAAGTTATTTGTAAATAATAGTTTTGTTGCACAGCAAGTAAAATTCTGACTTGAAGTATAGAGCCAGCCTTTAGCTAAATATAGACTGCACCGGAGGTCCCAAGTATATTTCCTCCCATGAAAATCCAACTTTGAAAGACTTCACACCTTATGAAAGATTGATTCAGCAATACAACCACTTTCTAATTTACATCTTGCATGTGATTAAGCGCAGTATTACACAATGGTTAGTGCCACTTACAAGCATGTTCATTTCCCTTAACTACAGATGCAAGTCCCTAATACTGTGAAAACAACATATTTTGAGTTGAATGAGCTTTCTGCTCTTTACAATTACAGTGTTCAACTGTTTTGAACAATTACTTTTCAGGACTTGCTTGTTTTGTATTTTGTTTTGCTTTTTCAATTTTTTTTTTAAGTAGTTAAGTCTACCACCAACAAAGTGAGCAGAAATGCCTGCTGAGAAATGTCCATGTTTCCAGACGACTGCTTGAAGAATTTTTTTTCTGATTCATCATAGCATTTTTTTTTTCAAGTTGTCAAAACAAACACCACACCCACTTGATTTCCGAGTTCTGGGTAATTATATTAGAATTAGCAAGCACCATGCAACTATTAATCATACAAGGTTTAGCCCTTACCTTACATATTTAGAAATCAGCCAGTGCATTTAAACACAGTCTAGTTAGCATTTTATTTGAGATACATTCTTATCGCTTCATTCTGCACCACCACCACCACCACCACCACAGTCTGTCACAGGCACGGAGAATATAGGACAGTCTATTCAGTCAATCCCTCTGCCCCAAGGCAGGATCAGCTACTTCTCAGCTACCATTATCGCTGATGATACACAAGAACTGGTTATTTCAGGCAGCAGCTTTATACATGCACTCACAAAACACATTCTAAATTAAAGGAGGGAAACGTGTTACAAGTCTGCATCGCCTTAAACTGGGACGGTGCACAGCCAGCCTCCGAAAAATAAAAATTAAAAATAAAAACAAAAACTCCCCCAAGATATGGCTCCGGATTATCTAAACCTAGAATCTGGCAACATTAACGCCGCTGCCTTGTGAAACAGTTCACCTAGTTTAAACTGGATGAACCACCCCGTGATTATCACTGAGCCTCCATTAAGATCTCCCTCACGCTCACACACACACTCACACAAGCAGAGAGCCCTCGCAGAGCTTAATTATTCTTTTAACTGCTTGTACACTGAAAGACACATACAATCCCCTCCCCCCTCCCAGCAGACGCTCAGCCGCGCTCAGGAAGAGCAGCGATGTCGCGGGGCTGTCACTACGACGGGGACGTCCCGTCCTGCCGTCCCTTCTGTGCCCGAACCCCGCCGAGCCGCCGCAAATCCGCCTCCTCCCACGCCTGACCCTTCCCGGGCGCGAGGGCGCTCACCGCGGGGCACAAAGCCCCCATTGTGGCCGTAGGAGAAAGGGCAGCCCCCGCCGCGGAGCTCCTTCGCCCCTGGGAGCTGCTCGGTACTCGTTGTACCCCCGGGAGTACGCCGGGCAGGCCGGGGGCACAGCACTGGTAGACAAGGGAAGGGCGCAGCGGGACCGAGGAGGTAGCAAATGTCACGGTGTCAAGAGGCGGACAAGCCGCGGCCCACCCCCCGCTTCCCGGGAGGGAGGCTCCCCGGCCG
>JANHGL010017802.1:0-54758 GCA_024611195.1 Ceyx melanurus | reverse complement strand
CGGGGATTTCCCCTCCTTCCCTGCAAACGGCAGCCAGTCCAGGCACGGAAGGTCCAGCCAAAATCTGCGGAAGGTGCAAGGGGGCCCCAGGCGGCTAGCGGGGGGAGCGCAGAGGAACCGGGGGGAGCTTCCCCTCGTCCCCGGCCTCCGCCGCCCCGTCTCCCCGGGGAGGTTTCCCCAGCGGGTTCTCGGGGCCGGGCTGTCCCGGAGGCGCTAAGGCGATGAACCGCACGCCGCGGTGGTTCGGCAGCCGGGCCATTAGCTTTCGGCGTCGGCAACCGCCGCTGCGAAGGTGAAGAAACTTGGGGTTTTTTTCACGTGGAAGTGAAGGTGCCGGGGTTGTGGCCTCTGCGGTGGAAGCATCTCCGGGCCGATAGGTGTAGCAGCGAGGGATGCGAGTGAGAGCTTGTGGGGGGATTCCTGGAGCAGGGGTGATGCAAACACGGAGGGTATCTGCTCGCCTGGGACCTACGAAACGGGACTGGAAACTGCAGCCAAGTGAGAGCCATGTGCTTAAGCACGGGCTGTTCTCTGGCGGTGCCTTGGAACAAATGTGTGCTTTCCAGGTGTTGACAGGCAAAACACAGCTTGCTAAGTCTCCTGCTTGTTGTGAGGGTGTTTGAAAGTGTGTTTTAGAGCTCTGAATATCCAAATCTGCCAAATTTTATGTGGGATACAATAGTTATTCCTGCCAGTGGAAGCTTTTGAAAGTTCCAGTGGCTGCAGTGTCCCATTTGTGTTTTGAGCTCAGTTGAGATTTATTTCAGTGGTGGAAACTTGAGCAAACTCACACAGTGCAGATGTCAGCTTTGCTTAAGGGAGGCAGTTGAGAGTGAGCTCTGACTGTAGTGGAATTGTCACCATTTACCTCTTGTCCTGGCTGTAGTGAGTCTCTGTGAGAGCAGAGAGTATCTTGTTGCTTTAGACTCAGGTTTTGAGGGAACAGTGGTTGGAATGATGAAGAACAAACATCCATTGCTTAGAAGTTAATATTTAAGGTGACTAGTCTTAGGAAAAGAACTCAGAAGCAATTCCTTAAAGAATTAGTTTTCAAAGTTATTCAGAATCATGTGCTCTTTGAGGAGACCAGCTGGAAAGGTGGGAGAGAGGGAGGGGAGCACCAGGAGATGAGAAGAGCAGCAGCTGCTGAGTGTGCTCAGCATGTAGAGCTGTGTGAGCAGCTAAGAGCAGCATCTGGCTGCTTCTGCTAGCTTCTCCTGGAAGGCTTTAGTTCAGAAATGGGATTTTTATTCACTTGGCAGTTTGAGAAATTCAAATAGTCAGGGACTTTAAAATATTGACTATAAACTTCCACCCCAGTTTGCCTCTGGATATCTAACTGGAGAGAGGCACTGCCCAGGGCTTGTGGCACTGCCTGTGTTGCTTTTACTCTTTTTTTAAATTCCTTTTCCCATCATAATTCAAGGAGATCACAGACAGGTAGCTTCTGATAGAACTACAGAATTCTATCTTCTTGTAATTACTATAGTTATTGCCTCCATTTATCTTAATTATCACCATCAGCTTATCCAAACCCAGTAAACACAGTTATCAGGAGGCAGCATCGTGGTGTTAGAAACAAAGCCAAGCCTGAGCAAACAACATGATCGAGATGCTTATCTCTTGTAGGATGTTTGTTTGCTGTTGTTAAATTAAGGCCAATCTTGCCATCCTTGCCCCCTCTGGAATCCTTCCCTGCAGAGCCAGGGGCAGCTGTCCCAGACAGACACATGTGAGCTGAGTTGAGAGCTGCAAAGCTGAGGAGTTCTGGAGCAAGGTGAAGCCAAGAAGGAGTTGTCCTGCAGTGGAGCCCTGCAGGCAGCTGCTCCACCTGGGTAACTCTGAAGCAGATCATAAGAATAGAAAAAATCATTTCTAGTCATGGAGCAGAGTTAGAAATGCCAAATCCTGGGTGGCATTATGTGACTGTCCTGTCTCCCTGAGTGGGAATTTTTGTCAACTTCTGCAGCATCCTTCTTCAGGAGCTGATTTCCCAGCCTTGCTCTGGGGGTGTGCAGCTGTAGCTCTTTGAAGCACCTGCTCCAACATTCCCTCCCTAAATTAAATGGATTCTGTGGCCTCAACCCCTCATAAACACTTCCCAAGTCATTCTTGACCAAACTTCCCCTGCCCCTTCCCCACCAAACTTTCCCCAGCTGCCCTCTCTAATCTTCAGATGGCTTTCTCCATTCTGCTAGTTTCTCCTTCCTTTTGCTTGAGGCTTTTTTTTAACCCTTTCCAGTGTTTTATTCCCCACCTACAAGTCTCAGCTACTCAGGGCTGCTTTGCTCCCATGTCCTGTGTCTGATGTGATCCCTCAGGTGCCCGTGGTGCAGGATCACAGCTTCACAGGAATATTCTTCCTTGTGCTCTGAAAAATCCAGTTCATCCCAGTCTAATATGTGCAAGCTCTTGTGCTATTTAGAAGCATTACAGTAGCTGTGGGAAGAACATCATGATAACAAAAAAGAAACTCTGCTTTCAGTGGCTCTCCAAAACCTACAGAGAGTAGAAAGTGTGGGATTCTCTGTCATTTCCACAGCACACATTCCAAACTTTGCCTTTTCACTTTTTAAGTTCCCCCTTGCTGCTGTTTTACAACACTGGAGTGATTAACATCTCAGATCTTTGACACTCTGCATGCATTAGAACCTTAATTGTTAATGAAAGTATTCATTGCAGCTTGTCATCAGTTAAGCAATTAAAGTTTACTTGTTACTGCTTGTTTCTAAGTCTTTCCAGGCCTCATCCATGATCTCCTTAAAATCCTGCAGCTTTATTGCTGATACTGCTTGTTTTGGCTCTACTGACTCATGTTGGCACTTGGTGCCAGTTTTGGAGCTGGTGAAGATGAATTCCATGTGAAGTTTGAAGATGAATTCCATGTGTTACTGCTTGAACTGAAGCTGTCCCCCCAGCTGACTTTGCTGCGTGTCGTGGACTTGCTGACAATACCCCTTAATTCCTAGAGAATTAGGAATATTTTTGTTTAGCCCTATATATATTTTGCCCTTTATCACAGGCATGCCCTGGGCTGGCAGCCAGGGTGTGTGTCTGGAATCTCCTGGTGCCTGCTGAGATACCCACTGGTGGCACAAAGGCAGACTGGGCCCTGGGCATCCCATACTGGGCAGTGTTTTTGATAGCACCACCCTGGTGCCAGGGTGTTCCTGTGGGTCTGTGTGCCACCTGACTTCACACAGCTTCTTTCCAAGGACTTGATTCTTGACTCTGCTGACAGCCAAATAAACTGCAAGGAAAAGCAGTTCATTACTAACTCCAGGAATGTGGGGTTTTTTTATTATTATTGGTTTTTTTCTTCTTTTTAAATCCATGATGATTCTTCCTAGTGATTTATTCTGGCACTTTTTTTATAAGCTTTCTATATGGAGAAAACCATTTTCTTCCCAGCCTGCCCTGGAGGTCTGTAACAAACCAGCAGTGCTACCTGTGAGGACCTGGAAGTTAAAATCAGGTCTCAAATCAATTTTTGCTTACATTTAAATGTGTTCTACTGTGTCAACCCCAGTGGTACATGTAATATTGCTTCCCTCTGCCAATGACTTTCATTCCCTGCACGCTGCAGTTCCTCCAGCTTTATTTGCTGTGTTCTGGACTCTGGTGTTTTCAGAGCTGCCACACTGGGGTAACAGTTTCTCTTGTGCTGGGACCACAATACCAATTGCTGATTATCTGCAGTCTCTTGCACTTGCTTCCAGAATCACCCCAAGAGTTTTCCATTTTGTTTTCCTTAACGTTTCCATAGTTCAGTGATTTATAGATTCAGTGTCATACCAAGACAATGAATGAGCAGTTGAGGTTTATTGGGATTCTTCACATTTAATGATAGAACCAGAGGGGATGGATTCAGCTGCACCAGGGGAGGGGCAGACTGGGCATTGGGGGAAAATTGTTCCCAGCAAGAGCAGCCAGAGCCTGGCACAGGCTGCCCAGGGAGGGGGTTGAGTCCCCATCCCTGGGGGTGTTTCAGGGTGGTTTGGATGTGGTTTTGAGGGACATGGGTTAGGGGTGAACTCTGTAGAGCAGGTTAATGCTTGGACTGGATGATCCCAAGGGGCTTTTCCCACCTGAATGATTCCCTGATAAATGCAGTTGTACATGATGGGCAATCTCGAGATACGGGGTGGTGGATGTTTTGTAATTTCACACAAAACCTTAAACTTCACCTTTCTAAAGACACCTTCTGGTGCTTGGCACCCCTCGAGGTGCCTCCTGCCAATACTCCAGTGTCACTGTCTGCTGTGAGCTGGGCTGGGAAGAGTCACTGCCCAGCTGACAATAGTGGGATAAAATAGAACCTTCATTTGCTAATAATTTGGATTTGAGGTGCATAATTAGTTTGGTGGTTTTTGGTGGTTTTTTTTTCTAGCTATTTTATTATTATTATTACCCTACAGCAAGCACAATATCTGTTTCTGCAGGGCAGCAAAAAGAGAACAAAGAACAAGAGAAGGGGAATCAAAAAGGAGGGGGGAAAAAACCGGGAAATGGCATCTGGCACTTGAGGGGAGGGAGGAGGAAAATGATTTGTCTGGAAATCCAAAGGGGGAGCACAGCCACTGTTGGGTTATGAATAAATCTTAATATTCAGTATATATTAGCAATCCATTGACCTTTCTCAGCATTTGCTGCTCCTTCTCCTGTGTGTGTCCATCCCTTCCCCTCAGCCTGCATTACCCTACAGGATTAGATCTCAGATGCTGGTTGTTTAGTTGTTCCCTGTCCTCCTTACACCTCAGTCAGAGCACGGGAGGCAGATTGGTTTTGGACACACGTCAGAAAATTGGATAACCTGGATTTTAACCTGGATTTATCTGCATCAATCTTCCCCTGGAACTCGGAAGGATAATTGGCCTTTCTAACAGGAGGTTAGAAATCACTTCTGCCTGGTGGATGTTTTCTCTAAGTGAGGCTACTGAGGCAGCAGCTATCAAAATCTGAGAGATGTGCCCAGAAAGATCAATGAGGAGAGAGGTTCTCGGGCACCAAATGGCTGGAGGAGAGCACAGCTCTGAGGGGAGGCCGAGTGGGACCCAGACAATGGAGAACAATAGAAATGATCTGCAGGGGGGGGATCGGTGGCTGGGAGGAATCGGGGATTGAAGGAGTGAAGTGGCTGGTACAAAGCAGAGGAAGGGAGGAGGCTGCGCTGGATTTTATCACAGCATGTCAGGGGTTGAAGGGACCTAGAAGATCATCTAGTCCAACCCCCCTGCCAGAGCAGGGTCACCTAGACCAAGTCACCCAGGAACAGATCCAGGTGGGTCTGGAATGTCTCTATGCAGCCACCTTGGCGTGAGGAGGGCAGCTGAGATCTTCCCGCTTCCCGCCTCCCGCCTTCCCGCCTCCCGCCCTCCTCCCGCCAAGGGCGAGTTGCCTCCCTCAGGGCGCTGCGAGTGGCAGAGGCTCCTGAGGGCTACCGTGGCTGTGTGTGGGGCTGGGGCTGTGCCAGCTCAGCACCCTGTGTGAACCCAGCTGTGTGAGGGCAGCTGATGTCTTCAGGCTGCTCCCTGTATCGATTCTTAAGCTGGAGCATTCGGCTGCGGGCTGCAGTGTCTGCTTGAATGGGGGGATGCTGATAGGAAAAATACCCCTGATTAAGGGCATATTGTACTTATAAAATGCTTTCTGTAAGTGCCTGTGGGCTTGTGCAGTTGAATACGTACATAGAATATATTGCACAAGGTGTTGCTGAGCCCATGTAAGAGGCTGAAGCCTTTTGTGAAAGGAAAGAACTTGTGTCTTAGTCTTGTACTCGTTAAATTCTTAATTGGTTTTGAATCCTTCAGCAGTCTGGGAAGGAGGCTCTTTAATATCACTGGGAAAAGCTTGTTACAGATGTTGTATTGTTCCACTTCCACTTTGAAAGGTGGTTCCTGTCACCGTGGCCTTCAGAATGATATGAATTTAATATTCGAAATCACTTTAATGGCTGGATTACAGAACTTCTTATTCAGCAAATGCTTTAACTTAAAGCAGCACTTAACGGTTGAAAAGCATTAGTTGTGACAGCCCTGGTTTGCTGCAGAAGTGTAGCTTCTTTATGGATTGCCCTGGAAGAAAAAGAAACAATAGCCCGAAGTTTAACCCAGGAAAAAATGCCTACACAACACAACTGCTTTTTCAGCTCAACAGAAGAAAAACGATTGCCTGGGTGCAATGAATTTTAAGATAGTAAATCTTAAAGAGCTGCTTTAAGACAGAGTACCCCAAAGTCTGTCACCTTTTGTGTCTTGGCATGCAGCTGCTTTTTAAAATACAGAGGCCAGCAGCACATGGAATCACACACAGAATCACAGAATCATGATCTACCAGGGCAAATGTGGCCATTTAAGGGTTTTCAGTGAGTTTTGTGCAGTTGGTTTTTGTTGTGGGTTGGTTTTTGAAGTTTTTTAAATTATTTTAACTGTAATTTTTGACTGTCTGAGGATACTTCTGTAAAAAAAGAAAAAAGCAGTACCTTAATTCTTCCAACTATGTGTCATTAATTTTGTTTGCATTGAACTCAAGTGCTTACCTTTATTTGCATTTTTCTTCCAGTCCCATTATGTTAAATTCCTGAGACAGAATATTCCAAAAAGCAGGTAGGAGGATGCTGAGGGGGGTTAAGCATAGGAATAGTTGCTTATTTGTCTTGGACTTCAATAAAAGGGTATTTTCTATTGAGTCTTTCTTTAGCTTGAGCTGATTTAAAGGACATACTTGTGTGAGTCCATTGGAGAGCACTTACGTAAGTAGTGTAAGCAATTCCTTTAGGGGGTCTAGTCCTTGGCACAGGACTTTTAGGGAGGAGCTTGATAATAAGAGTGAGGAAAAAATCCCCAACCTCTTCATGGGGAGATCTGCAGAACCAGGACAGCTGGTAAGGGAGACCTCCAAGTACCTGCAATTAATCTCTGATTCACAAGAAATCCCAGTGCTATCCCAGTCAGGTGCTTTGGAAGCTGACCCTTGTGTTATGAGGAACGTCAGGGATAATTGGATGAGTCATTCAGTTGCTTCTAAACCTCAGCTGGTACCTCACACTTTTGGTTTTTTTTCCTCTTCTCTATCTCCTCTGAAGCTCAGAATAACTTCCTAAAACAGCTCTGTGCCCAGGAGCAGCATGGAACCTGGATCCAGCCTGGCACAGCACGTGCAGACCCTTGGCACCTTACCATCAAACATTCCAGGGCAAAGTTCTCCTGGGTTGGCACTTTGATAGAGAAGGGAGGGGAAAAAAAGTTCCTAAGAGGGGAAAAAAACTCAAAGTGTTTTTTAACTACCCCACTTTAGGGGTAGCATTGGGGTGTAACAAGGTAGCTGCATTTTGGGAATCTGGAGTGATGTGTTTAGGTCTCTGCATGCTGGATTTTTTGGGGAAAAGGGGTTTTGCCTCCTTCTTTTAGCAGAATGGATTGGGCTGATCCCTCAAGTGCTCCTGTGTTAGGTATGAACCCAAAATTAATTAGAGTTCTGTGGCAAAGAAGGATCATCAGGGGTTCAAAATGCAGGAGTAAGGGGATGTGGCTTTGAAATTCTTTTAAAATACATAAATGAGACTGTCTGGTCTCCATTTTTCTGAGGGTTTTTTTAAGGGATACATTTAATTTAATATGGATGTTTTCAAATACAACTCTCATAAGCCTTCTCTTTCTTTGCTACTTTAAAAGCAAATGCAGTTGAATAGAATGAACTTCATTAGACCAGGCTGGATTTTAATGTAATAATAAAACTACTTATTTTGTAAAATAATTTTGGATTATGCTTTCTCATGTGCTTTATAGTTGTCTATAGTTTTTATTCTTGAAATTTGATAAAATAATAATAAAAGATTAAAAAGAAGAAATGAAGTCTCTCTGTTGCAAATATTGACCTGAAATCCTGAAATTAGCTTTTTTGTTGTTTTTTTTAACAGTACTTTTCTGTATCTGAAGTTCCTGGTGGTGTGGGCCCTGGTACTGCTGGCAGACTTTGTCCTGGAGTTCAGATTTGAGTATCTCTGGCCATTCTGGCTCTTCATCAGGAGTGTTTACGATTCCTTCAGATACCAGGGCTTGGTAAGTATAACATTCTAACATATTACAGTCCCTTGGTAGGGAAACCCTACAAAGTTTCAGGCATATTCCATGTTATACAGCTAACTTAATAATTATTTTCACAAAAGGAACAGTTTTCAAGTGGTCAGGTGAGCTGGGCTCAAGTGTCTCCTCTGTGTTGTCTGTGGCAAGTGGAATTGAAATATTTAACATTCAAATATTCACCAGGAAAATAGAATTTGAATTCCTGAGGTTAGTGAATTGCTTTAGATCCCTATAAAACAGGGTTTTCTTTAAAGTAAAATGAAAGCCCTTGCCTGGTTAGGTATTTTCCATGTTTTCAGAGAGTAAATGCCACTGCTGGTTGGTTGGTTGTTTTCCAGAAGGAGAATATAGTGATGCTAATGCTCTATTGATAAGCACTGTAAATGAAAGCCTTCAAACAAAAGGGTACTGAATAAATACAACTGTTGGGAGACTTGCTGGAAGAGTGGATGGGCATGAATTCTGCACTTGTACCTATTCTCTCTCCTTTGAGCTATTCTCTTCTCCTTGCCTGGCCTGGACTGTTCCATTTCTTTCCCTGCTTATAAACAGCATTGGTGTTTCTGTGTTGAAATCATTGTGGTGTCACCATTAAACAACTGGTAATACTTGCTGGAATAAACCAAAGTGCTCTTGTTTGTTTTTTCCCCCTACCCCTCCTCTCTTTTAGGCCTTTTCAGTATTTTTTGTTTGTGTAGCATTCACATCAAATATAATCTGTCTGCTCTTCATACCAATACAATGGCTGTTTTTTGCTGCCAGCACCTATGTTTGGGTACAGTATGTCTGGCACACAGGTAGGTCACTATTTTTTATTTGCAACTTAGATTTGATTATCTAGCTTATGCATTTTAGTAACATGTAGAAATCCTCTTTTAGTAACATGTAGAAATTCCTCAGAGCTGAAGGGGTGTAAACAGCAATTCCAGAGCAGTAAAGAAAAAGGAAAATAATATTTCCCTAAATTTTGCAGCAATTCAGCAAATTCAGAGCATGTATGAGCAGCTGGTGGAGCAGTAACATCCTTCCTACTGGATTAGTTTTAGATGTTATCATAGTTGTTTGAGAAATGTATGGAGAAATCTTGAGCATTTTGATTTATTTATTTATTTAGGAGAACTTTTCACTACTCAAATCCCTGGGATTTTGGGCTTTTCTGTTATTCCATCTTAGTCTTGCCACCAGATCACAAGAATTTGCAGGCTAGCAGGGATCCTTTCTCAGCTTGCTGGTGAAAGCAGTCATCTTCCTGACAAGTTAGTCATTTATAATAATGATGCTGTGGGAGCTAATGGAAGATACTGTGAACCACTTGCTGCCCAATTTAAAATACCTAGAAAATCTGGAGTTATTTTTAGGATTTGATTAATCCATTCAAGTGTTATCTGAAGTTATTCTCAGGGTTGATGTTTAGAAACCCTGAAGGAAAAGCCAGTTTTAACTGTAGCTATTGAGCTTCCCTATGACCTTAGGGATTCTTCTTTTTAAATGCTTATCTAAGTTGATGAGAACTTGCTCCTTTTATTTTCCAAAGTTAGGATTTTACAAAGTATTCTTTATTAGGGGGTGTGCCTGCCCAGCTGGACTGTTGAGTCCCTTTAAGCTGAGTTTATGCACCAAGTTTTGCAGAGTGCAGCTATTCAGAGAGCACAGTAACATCAGGGCTTCAGAATAATGCTCTTTTTAGTTTCAAATTTGAGACCTGTTTCCAAATCAGCACATGATGTGTTGATGTCAGTGTGTAATCAAGAACTTTGTTTTTTATTATGAAGCTTGTGGTCTATAACTGGAAATTTCCAGTGGCTGTTATCACCAGCAACTCTGGCATTTGCCATGGGCCAAGAGGTTTAAGACCTTAGTTTTTCTTCCTCATAATTTCACATTCTCCCCAGTGGTGCTGAGGGAAGTGAGAGTGTCCTGAGCATTCCCCTGGTGCAGGGGTTGGAGTCTGCCTGTTGGCTGCATTACTGTATATGGAGGAACCAGTGTGGTGCTTACTCACTGCTGTTTTCTCAGCTGCCTTGCTCACTGCTGCTACTCAGATATACCTAACTTGGAGTGAAAAAGTGGTCCAGGCTTCCTGCTTCTGACTCAAAGATCATAAGCTGGAACATTACCTCATCTTCTGCAGATTCTTCCATTTGTGTTTCTCCTCTCTATAGGGTTTTGTGCCAGGCTGCTTCACTAGCTGCTCATCTGATGCATAAAAGTCAAAAAGCAAGCTAAGGAGGCAAAGTTTTGAGTTGGTCTAAAATAAAGACATCCTAGATGTTTTATTCTGAAAAAAAACCAAAACAACAAAACCCCCCTTGCAGTTCCCTGTATGAGTCTCTGAAAATGTCCCTTGACTTTTGGAATGTTTTTAAATGGTTTGCTGCTTGGAATATATTGCTAAAATATTTCTCTTCTCTCAATAGAGAGAGGTGTGTGCTTACCAACAGTATCACTGTGGATCCTTTTTGTTTATATTGAAGCAGCCATTAGATTTAAAGATTTAAAAAACTTCCACGTAGACCTTTGTCGTCCATTTGCAGCACACTGGTAAGTGCTTGGCTTGGTTTGCTTCTCATTTTCATATTCACCTTTATTTCACCAGGGACATGAATAGTCAGGGCTTTTTATTTTGCTTCAGGGTTTGCCTGGGCAGTTCTCCCATCTATATATTCCATGAGAAATGTCTGGTAAACATTAACCAAGTGCAACTTTTCTGAAGATAAAATGTGTGAGCGGCAGGGAATTTACAGCATGGATATATTCCTAGAATTCCTTGAAAGCTTTTGACACCAGTTTATCTTTTTTTTTGTATTCACACAATGGAAAAACTAGGAAAAAAAGTTACTTTCTCTGATAATTTATGTGCCCTATTGGGAAAATTTTCTTCTGTAAGAAGCTGCTCCTCTGTCCCCTCCAACAAGAAGGATTCTGTGGGTATCTGCTCTTATAATGCACCAGGAGAAGGGAATAAGTTTCAGGTTTAAAATCATGACATAAAATAAAAAACAAACACTACTTATTGCCCTTCCTGCTTTGGAAGTGCTGTGAGTGACTTCAGGCAAAGACTTTGTATCTGGAAGAAATCTTCTTTTCTTCCACAGGTTTTTAGTGTAGCCTGAATTGATGGGGCTACATTTAAAAGTGCCCTGTTTTTCCTGGAGTCATTTGGTCCAGTTCCCTGTGATCGACTCCAATAAATTAGACCTCTGTCAGTGTAATTGATATGGTCTACATTGTGCAATAAATCCCTTAAACACTAATTACATTCTGTAGCAGGTTACAAAAGCACATTAGGAGCTGTGAAGAAAGGTCTTTCTGCTGCTGAGTTGGATGCAAAGATTTCAGCTTGTCCTCAGAGCTGTAGCTATAGCTGGTTGTACAGGGTGTTACCAGAGCAGAGATAATGTCAGATGTAGATGCAAATGAGTCCTGAGTTCTGGCAGCTCACTTAAAAATGGAATTTACACAGTGCTGTTACTGAGCAAAGAAGGAGATTTTAACAGTCATTTAGTAGTCATCTGCATCTGAGTTTTCTCCCTGCTCTAGGATACCTTTGGTATTTAAAATGCAACTTCCCTGGGCATTGTGAAAATGCTTCTCAAAGAAATATTCCTTTTTATTCAGGGATGTTTGCTCATTGACTGTGTATCCTTGCTGATAAATACAAGTAGTGATCTGTTTGCACTCTGCACTGGTGCAGTCATCACCAGCTAATAAGGATTCTTAAATTCTGGGTGATGCAGCTGACAGTCAAAAAAAAAAATAAATACAGCTCCCAATCTAATATCTTACATATTACATGGCCCTTTAGGAACAAAACTTGGGAATTTCTGCTGTATTTGGCTGTTATCTCCTTACAAGATGCCTAATTCCTAGTCTGTTGCTTGCCTAAAAGCTGACTTGGCACTGTGTAGTGCAATTGCATTGTGGTGATCTTTTAATCTATGCTCCAGTTAATTGCTGTCTGTAATGAACTGTCATTTACCTGATAGAGGTGCCTGTCTTTTGGAACACAAAAAAACATTCCTTTTCCATGAAAAGCTGTAATCTGGATGTATTCACCCCTAGATCATGAATTACAATTGATTAATTTCCTCTTATGGTTGCATTTGGAATACTAATGTTGGTTTTGGTTTTTTTTTTCCCCTTAGCATTGGCTACCCTGTGGTGACTTTGGGCTTTGGCTTTAAAAGTTATGTCAGCTACAAAATGCGTTTAAGGAAACAAAAAGAAGTGCAGAAAGATAACGAGTTCTACATGCAGCTGCTGCAGCAGGCACTGCCCCCAGAACAACAGATGCTCCAAAGGCAAGAGAGGGAGGCAGAGGAAGGCAAGTTACACTTACTTATTAATGTATTTGCTATTATTCTATTATTTATTATTACCATTTGCCATGGTACTTTGACTCACAGCCTTGGTCCTCCCAGGGATGCAGTTGCCCCAGACCAAGGTGGGGGGAAAAAAAGGCTGTTAAGGAAAAGCTTTTCTGGTCCTTGTTTTGATGGAAGTACAGTGAAGTTAGAGAAGGAAAATAGTTTTAGCAGTGGTTATGACAGTAGGAATGAATTGTGTCCTCTTTAGTCCTTTATTAGCCACTGCATCAGTGCAAAGCACTGGGAGTAAATCCCTTGCTTACTGTTTCCTGCCTGTAAGGAGGAAAAAAAAAGCCTTAAAATGCCACATGAGTTGTGATTTCCTTTCCTAGAGAGGCTCTAGTGATTGTTTGCTGCAGCAATGACTGCTGTGTCCTTAATGATTTCTTTTTGTGTGTCCCTGTATTGATTGACTTAATGAACTAAACCTGTTTGGTTGTTTGTTTTTTTTTTTGGTGCTGCAGCAGCCAAAGGATTATCTGATATGGATTCCTCAATGCTTCTGCAGCACAATGGAGGCATTCCAGCCAACAAAAAATTATCTGCCACGTTGCCAGAGCTGGAATACAGAGAAAAAGGGAAAGAAAAGGACAAGGACGCGAAGAAACACAACCTGGGAATTAACAACAACATTTTGCAACCCGTAGACTCAAAAATACAAGAAATTGAATATATGGAAAACCATATCAACAGTAAAAGATTAAATAATGATCTTGTAGGAAGTACAGAAAACCTCTTAAAAGAGGACTCATGCACTGCCTCCTCCAAAAACTACAAGAACGTCAGCGGAGTGGTGAACTCCTCGCCCCGCAGCCACAGCGCGGCCAACGGGAGCATCCCTTCCTCCTCTGCTAAAAATGAGAAAAAACAGAAGTGTGCAAGCAAGAGCCCCAGCACACACAAGGACTTAATGGAAAACTGTATTCCTAACAACCAGCTAAGCAAACCAGATGCACTGGTAAGGTAAGTTGGAGCTGCTGAGGGTTGTGTAACGACCGGCCTGTCTTTACCCTCCTTTCCGCTGTAGCTGGTGTGGGTTGGGGTTTTTTTTTTCCTTAGGAAAGTGGGATGTGTGATCCCTTAATGAAGACAGAATTGTTTGGTAATGGAATTAGATAAATAGGAACTGGGCCTTATGGGTTTTGTTCCTGATTTTGCTTGGCCTCTGGTTATGCAGCCTTGAGCAGATTGTTTCCTTTCTACCTCAGCGTACGATGCTTCCCTACCTCACAGGGGTGTTGTGAGGCATAATAAACAGCTTCTGACAATCATCTGATAGAAGGTGTAAGAGAGACTTCACAGTTACAGAGCTCAGGGGATGTGTTCTTGACAAACTTTACATGGAGTGACCTTTACATCTCCAGGGAATTCAGTGAGGATTGACGGTACCTGAGCAGGTTGTTTTGTCTTCTTTTTTTTTTTCTTGGATTTTTTGTTGGTTTGTTTCTGTTTGATTTGGTTTTGGTTTGTTGGTTTGTTTTGTTGGTTTTGTTGGGGTTTTTTAATGCTCCCCTTGAGATGTTTGGCTTTTATTCTCTGATACACAAGTATAAATGCAGAGCATCAGCTGCTGTGTAACTCCTTAAAGTGGTCAATTCAGCTTCTTGCATTTCAGCTGCCTTACTGGTTTGAGTTCAGGTGACAGGTTTAATTTAGCTGCCTTATAGAGATGGAAAAAGTCACATGTTTAAGCTTCTGTGAAGTTTAAGATGTATTTATGAAATACTACTAAGTACTTGGAGCATGTGAGTCCTGACACATGTGTCTTATGTTACCAGAAATACTTGTGAGGAAGAGGCAGAGTGTAAGATGTAGAGATACATCTAGTGCAAAACTGTTACCACAACTATGCATTTTGCTACCATTTATTTGAGTCTCTTCCCTTCTCTCATGTGCTGAACACACATTGGCCAACAAATCCTGGTTGGCAGATCAGGTTCCCTCTCCCTGTGTGTACCTTTTTATAATTGGACTGTTGGCTCTGGTCTGTCTCTGGGGTTTTGTGCTATGTGAATACAATTACTTCAGTGAAAATACTGTTTTCTCCTCTGATGATTATTCTGCCACTGATTGGCACATCACTGCCAATTAAATATCCAGACTAATTGATAGCTGATGTCTATGGAGGACTTGTATGAGGAGAATAAGAAACCAGCCAATCAATCTAATAGCTGAATGGGATTCACAGAAGATTAATGGGATGCAGATGGCTCTGTCTTCAGCAAAGCTGCATCCTAATACACAAATCCAGGACTGCTGGATTTTGGAGTGGTCACCTGGCAGTGCTGAGTTAACCATTGGACTTGATTATCTTAAAAGGTCTTTTCCAACCAAAATGATTCTATGATTTGGATGTTGCCAGTTTCAGATGGGCATCTCTATCTATGTGGCTTATTTGCTTACTGAGGAAGAGACTAGTTCAACTTTGCTGCAGTTCAAAATAATCTTCCTGAATCTTGTGAAAAGAGCAAGGAAGCATTGAATAGAAGAAGCTGCCAGGCTGGGTTTCATCCCCTGGAGCTATGACAAGGAGTGAGATCTAAACCTTGTGTGCTTAAACTTTTAAATTGCACATTGAGCTTTTTACATGCTGTGATGTGACCTTAGACCAGGTGGTCTCTGGAATTATCCCAAGCAGATTTTTTAATGCAGAAATGAGGATCCAAGAAGCCATCCTGTGTCCTTACAGAACCCCAGCTCCTCTCATCACTGGGTAGGGACAGAGCACACAATTGGTGCACTCTCAAAGTGCCTTTGGTGCTCCAGAGCCTTACTCTGCTCTGAAAGTGCATGAAGCTGCTTCAGTCTTTAATTTGTCAAGTCTTTCTGTGTGATGTGTGGGTGTGATGTGGCTGTTTTGCTCCTAATTCATGGAGCTGCTGATTGTACACGAGTTTCCCTATGCAGACAAGCCAGGAGCTCTAAAACTCCACCATCCTGGGTGTGCTGCTCCCAGCTCCTTACAAGGATAGATGACTGAAATCATTCATGAAATCTTGTTTCTGTTCAGATGGAGAATGTAACTCCTACACCAGTGGAAGCAGAAATTTACCTGACAAATTGGATGGGATGGAATGCACTTAAACTGAAAAATTCATGGGTTTTTAGTTTGTTTTTTTTGTTTGGTTCTTTATTAACTTGTCAGTTATCCTGTCCCTGGAGTGTGAGGCATTTGTTCATCATCTTTTCCACTTCCAGTAGTATTACTCATTCCTGTTATTAAACTTTCAGCATCAGTGCTGTACCCTGGAAAGGGCTCTGTGAAATCCTGCTTTTGTGTCCCACTTTCAGATCAGATCTGCTCAGCTTCCAAATAAAGATGCTTTTTATAACACCATGTCCAGCAAACTCACAGCAGGAGGATGTCAAAACCAAGCTGCTTTCCTTTTGTGTTCCCAAATGATTTCTCTGAGCTGACTAACCAGTATTAAATGTAAAGTATGCCTGAGGAGTACTGGGGACTGGGGATTAAGAGGAGTTATTCAAGACGGTCAAGATTGGGGTTTTATTTGAGAACAAGACAGGCTTCCATGCCTGTTAACTTTTAAATGCTTCATGTGATATTTCTATCTGAGAATAGCCTGGTAATTAAGTTTATAATTGTATATATACAATATTATTTTTACTTTAAACAGTGTTTGTTTTTGTTCTGTCTGGTAAATGGTTAGTGAATGTGTGTTTAGCTTTCTGGGGAGAAAAATACCAAGAGATGAGGATCAGTAACTCAGTGAATATTACATTATTCTCATCTTGAGAGCTAGAGCAGAGGGATTCAGGAGGCTCTGTCCCTGCTGATCAGCCTTGAAAGTAATCTCTTCATGTTTTTTATTCCTACATTTGAAACAGATATGTTTACCAGACACTGAGTAACTGAAGCTGTGATCTAAGCTGCTTGTTTCCCACCACTGTGGTAGCTGGGCCAAGGGAAGGATACTCTTGGTATCCAGTGGAGGGATAAATGTGCTGCTTTTCCTTTGCACTTAATATTGTTTGTCAGGAGGTGCAGAGCAAGTTGATTTCTTGCTGCTGTTTTGCTGTCACTTCTGAGGTGCAGCAGGTTTTGTTCATGGTTTAGGGCTCTGATGGATGGAATGAGTCCAAACTGTAAGTGCTGCAGATTTTTTCTGTGTATGCTGCACATCCCATGATAATCATCTTGTCCTGCCCCTAGCTATTTGCACCCTTAAAAAAGCAAAACCAACCACACAGGAAAACCTGGCAGTGCAGTTTGGCAAAGGTGTTTGTATCCACAGAGGTCTTGCCTTTGGCACACGAGGTGTTGAAACAAGCTGTCTGCTTGCTAATTATTCCCAGAGATAACCATGACATCTTCTGGCAACTGGACCAAGGAAGATATTTCTGAAGCAAGGACTGGTCTGCCAGGTCTTTTCTTTTCCTAACATTTTATATTACCTGTAGAGACAGACCAGAAGGTTTTAATGTCAGTTTCTGTCTATTTGATGCTAATTATTGTCCATCTTCTGTGCCACCATTGATGTCCTGCAAGTGACTGCTGCTGCTTCCTGATCCCCTGCCTGAATTGGCATTCATGTAGCAGGAGGCTTGCTGCTGTGGGGGGAGATTGGTCAGTGTTCCATGCAATATGATGGGAGGAAAGGAGAGAACAGAAAAGAAAAAAAAAAAAAGGAATATAAATGAGAAATCTGGAAGATGATCCTTCTAGACCATTTTCAAGGCACTGCCAACATAGTGCTTGGAGTGTTCAGAAACAGAATAACCTTTTGAAATGTCAGCTCTATAGATCAATTCTGTGTAGGGGGGAATAAAAAAAAAAAGGAACTCAGCTTTCTCTCTGGATTACTTTTTGGTCATGAAAAATGCTCTGAGGAACTGCTGGTAGCAGCATATTAGTTACTGCAGGAGAACTTCAGTGCTGCAGGATCACGTTGAGTGCTCCAAAGTTAAGTTCACTGCAGCAAATGCCACCAGATTGGGCTGGAACAGCTAAAAATGGGGCTCTTAGAGAAGCCTCTGAGTGTCTTCTGGGTCTTTTAAAACTTGAATTTTAATCTAAATTGTGTTTAATTTGTGTGCAATTCCCAGGTGATCATGGAATTGCATTAACTGAGCACACTAAGCCACAAGGCCGTGGTGTTCACCAGTTATCAATACTTAAGAGGATTAAACTGAATTGAATTGTCTTTAAGTTGATCCATCAATCTTCCCTGAAGCATTTGGAAAAATACTCAGCCTAGGAGGTGGTTACTGATTAATTCTCTTCATCACTCCAATCAGAAATGATGTGTGGGATTGCTGAGAAAAGAAATTGGGTAAATCTGCATTTACAGTACTGACAAACCAAAATAAATTATTGTATAAACAGCCCAGTGTAATAATCTGCAACTAAAACCTCATTTTAAAGGTAGTTGTGTGTCAAAAAGGACTTGTAGTTTGTGGAGCACTGGAGAAAAGCATCTTCTAGAACTCAAGATCTCTTCACCCTGCTTTGTACATTACATTTCCAATAAGCCTGGATGGAAGAGACTTAAGCAGAAAATGAAATAGTAGAAAGAAGAATAACAATAATAGAAAAAAAAAATGTCTTATTGGGTCATTTATCATTGTAACAGTAGTGCAGGCTGTTGGGGAGGGGAGGAGAGAGAACTCCACACACTGCTCTGCTCAGAGCAGCAAAGTTTGCTTTTCTGACACTGTTGCTTTCCCTTGCTGATGGGTTTTCATTTTAGAAAGGGGGCAGCAGAAAGGGTGGTTTTAATCTCCTCTTGTTCTGTGGAAATGATGGATCACCTCCCTGGCTATATACTCAGAAGAGCTTTACTTGCTGCTCCCCAGGAGGAAATTTGTAGGCTGAAAAGGATTCTGCTTGGTAAGATGGTTAAGGACGTGGCTACACACCAGAGAATTCCAGGAGTACTTGTGGCTTTCAGAGGAAAACAATTTCATAGCTCTGTTTGTTTAAAATAATCTATTTCTAGCTAATTCTGACAGGTCTGGGAGAGAAACTATACTGGAAACATTGCATGACAATGGATTATTAGCTCCTAACTCAGACAGTAAGGAGCATTTATTTGCTCTTTAAATGGCAAGAAAACATCTGCCCTGGTATTTAAAGGCACAGCTAAATGGAAAGAGTCATTACAATCTGCTCAACCCTTACCATGGACTTGTTTAGAGATGGGTTTTATCAATAGATCTTTGGTCTGCCTGGATGGGTTTTAGCAACTGGCTACTGATTTTTCATGAAGAACAGAAACACCTAGAGTGTGATCAGTTCTTGTGGAGTTTCACCCTGGCTCCTTTGGATGTGCAGTGCAAGTTGTTGAGTGAAGGGTGGGTCAGACTCACTCAGGGTGCCCCGGGGTGCTTCAGAGTCAAAGGATCAATAGTTGATGCTTGGAAAGTTGAAAGGACATCCATACAAATTCAACTTGTCCCTGGGCAGCACCTCTGATCCAGCCAGGCTCTGTGCTGCTTCTTCTGGAATGCTACCTATCCAAAAGCAATCCTGCTGTATTGTATTTGAGCAAGTTTGATGTAGTTAACAGGGAAAAAGCTATTTACAGCTGGCTTGTTTGCACAGCTACTGTAGATGTTGAAATGATTTATGGGTGCCTGTCAATACAAAGTGTGAGATTTCCAAGCATTCCTTTACAGTGTGTGATTTCCAAGCATTCCTTTACATTGTCCTGCCAGCCCTTTTTTTGTCACCTATTTACAAAAGCCTGTATCAAAACCAATCAGCTGTTGGCAGACGAGGCCATCAATGGACTCAACAGCATCTTGCTCTCTTTAATTAATATATTTCCTCTTTCCAAACCAGTTACTGCTGGTTGGAAGCTGGACTGGGATTGTTTGATCATTGTCAAGCTCTGTCACTTGCCATTCTGAACACAGCTCAAAGAGTTAATAGCACCTGCTGATGGGCTTTCCACTTTCCATTTGTGTGCTGTGCTTGGCTGAATATTTGGTTGGGTTTGCAGATGCTTTTCCTCCTTCAACAAGGAGGTGAAATGATTTGTCCTTCTCAGAGTGAAATGTGTATTTGCTTTGTGCTATTACTGTTTGCCTAGTAAGTGGAAGTTGGGTTTGGGTGGATTTTTTAATTTTTAAAGGTGCATTTGACCACAATTTATACCACATTAAATGGAATTAATCTGGCCAGCAGGCAGTACAAGTGGAAATTGGTGTCTGAGTTACACGAGTGTGTGACACACCAGGCTCCTTTGCAAGCTGTTTCTTGCTGCTGCTTTACCCAGGGCCCTCCTGGGTGCATTTTTAGCCTACTGCAGACATACCCATGAGTTTGATGCTTCCACATTTAACCTCTTGATTCATTCCTCTGGGATGTTCTCATGCTTCATATCCTGACCTCCTTCTCTAGCATTTTGGGTTGAGATTTTCCTGCCCTGAAGCCCCAGAGAGCTGAGTTTTCAATGCAAAGACAAAAAGCACCAACAGTTTATCTGTGCTAGTGGATGTCAAGAAGGGCAGCTCATTTTGGCTTTTCTGTTTTCCCCCAAGTCCTAATATTCATCTGCTGTTAATTCTGTGTGGAACTAGGAAATGGAAACATCTTCTTTATGAAACACTTGAAAACTTTAAATCAATGGCTGGTGGAGCAGAGGAGGGTTGTGTGTGGATGGCTGAGAGGTGTGTGTGCTTTAAATAAGGCTTATAAAATATGGTTGAATTTTCATTCACCCGTGATGTTTGCATGCTAAGAATCAAGAGTCCTCAGAAAACATGAGGAAAAAATGAGGGAGCTGGGAAAAATGAAATTGAGCCTCTCTTTAGAGACTTGTGTTTAATTGTGTTAGTATTTTCAACCAAACCTGGTTAAACAAATGAGCTTGCACAAGTCTTCAGGAACTTTCCAAAGCTACAATTAAGTGAGGAGCAGATGGTCTCTGTTCAGGAGCAATTAAAACTAAATTTACTGACTCCTGAACTGTGGATGACTTAACACATACTCTTTATTCAGCATGCACATCATGTGCTTCAAGAAAAAAACCCCACATTTAGGTGAGAATTCAGCAGTATATTCCTGTGTGATAAGCCCTATGATCCTGCTCTGGCAGGGGGTTTGGACTCCATCTCCAGAGGTCCCTCCCAACCCTATGATTCTATGATCCTATATTCCCTATGCCAGCTGTAACTACCAAATGAAGCTCATCATTTAGTGAGAAAAATAAGATTTGTTCATAGGCTGATGTGTCCTTGTTTACACCTTCTCAGGCTTACCCATTTCCCTTCTGCTTGGAGGAGGAAAACACAATTCCACGGGCTTTGTTCTGCAGCTCTGCAGTGCATGGAGAAAAGCAGGATACAGTGGCATAAAGAAAAGCAGGATGCAGTGGGAGACTCCAAAGCCTGTGCATAGCTGCACACAGAGCTATATATGTGGAGTTACATAAACCCTGATTATTTAGCAAGGACAGACATCATTTCTGAGAGCTCCTTATTGGGAGTACGAAGGGGTTGGGGGGTTGGCAGATGGTGTGAGGTTTACTCTGGTGGTTTTTATGTAACGTGCTGAAACCTTGGGGTAAACTGGGCAAGAAAAGTTGAAATTCTCTCTTGGAAAATGATCTTTCTTAGGTTGGAACAAGACATTAAGAAGTTGAAGGCTGACCTGCAGGCCAGCAGGCAGATCGAGCAGGAGCTCCGCAGCCAGCTCAGCTCTCTGAGCACCACGGAGCGGGGAATTCGATCCGAGATGGGGCAGCTCCGGCAGGAGAACGAGCTGCTGCAGAACAAGTAGGTGCTGCTTCTGCTCACCTCTGGGAGCTGCTCACTAGTCTGGGGAAGGGGAGATTGGAAGCACTTGGCTGCAAGTTCAGCAAGGTTGGTTTTTTTTGACCTTGGGTTAGAGATCAGTTGAGCAACTGGACACCCGCAAGTCCATGGGACCTGATGGGATACACCCACGAAGGATGAGGGAGATGGCAGAGGTCATTGCCAGGCCACTCTCCATCATCTTTGAGAGGTCCTGGAGAACAGGAGAGGTGCCTGAGGACTGGAGGAAGGACAGTGTCATCCCAGTCTTCAAAAAGGAGGACCTGGGTAGCTCTAAGGCTGGTCAGCCTCACCTCCATCCCTGGAAAGGTGATGGAACAGCCACCATCTCTAAACATGGAAGAAAGGAGGCTTATCACAAGTGGTCAACATGGATTCTGTAAGGGGAAGTCATGCTTGACTAATCTGAGAGCCTTTTTTTTCCACAGTGAGGGTGACAGAGCCTGGAAGGGGCTGCCCAGGGAGGTTATGGAGTCTCCTCTGGAGACATTCCAAACCCACCAGGATCTGTTCCTGGGTGACTTGGTCTAGGTGATCCTGCTCTGGCAGGGGGGTTGGACTGGGTGATCTTTCTAGGTCCCTTCCAACCCCTAACATTCTGTGATTCTAAGAATCATTTGAGACCATTAATAGCAATTCACTCTCAGTAAGTAAACTTGCTTCATTAAATCCCCTACCTGTTACCTTCCAGATTACACAATGCTGTACAAATGAAGCAAAAAGACAAACAGATGATCAGCCAGTTGGAGAAGAAGCTAAAGGCAGAGCAGGAGGCACGAGCCTTTGTAGAAAAGCAGTTAATGGAAGAAAAGAAAAGAAAGAAGTTGGAAGAAGCAACTGCTGCACGTGCTGTTGCCTTTGCTGCTGCTACAAGGTACTTTCTTCTACTCTTAACAGCAAGCTCAGCTCCAGAAAACTACTGAAATGAACCTGTTGCAATTGAAATGTGTTTTGGGAGGCATTTTTCACTCTTCTGTACAGAAAGGAGTAGTCTGTATTTGATTTTTAAAAGAAATGTAGGTGAGGAAGCTTTATTTGTGTGAAAGCACTGGAGGTTTGGGAGATCTCCTGCCATTGAGTCTCAGCCCTCCTATACATGATATTTACAGGGTGGAAAGGCTGAATGTGCTCTGACTTCTCTCCTGCACTGTGTACCAACAGAGAGATCTGCCATGCAGGAGCCACTGCTTTAATAAAGGAAACATCCCCTTTCATGTGGGGACTGTGACTCGAGGGTTTGTGCAGTGGTGGCCAAATTACTGGCTTGAAAAAATCACATCTTGAAAGTTTTCAATGAACCCTAGAATTGCTGGGGTGGGAAGAGAGCTTTAAGATCATCAAACCAAGACCCTCAGTGCTTTTCAGCACTACCATAGTGTATAGATGGGAAGTTTCTTCAGATAAAAGCGTGGCACGAGCGTGGGTGACTTTAATCTGCAGTGCTCCAAATGTCTAAAAAGAAGTATTTCTGCTTTTCTGTTCTCCTTATTTCATAAATATTCCACATTTCCTACCACTCACCCCGAAACACTGAACAGCTTTGCACAGTGGTGCCGTGAGGGAAATTCTCTTGCTGGAAAGAACAAAGTTAGCTTCCTCTTTTTATCCTTCAATATTTATATTAATTTTCATGTTCTAAACAGTTCAGGGGTGACAGCCTCATTTCTCATTTCATCTTCTCTTTTAATGTTTTGGGTTTTTTTTCTCTCTCTGCAGAGGAGAATGTACCGAAACTCTCCGAAATCGGATCCGGGAGCTGGAGTCCGAGTGCAAGAAACTCACAATTGACATAAAGCTGAAAGAAGATCAGATAAGAGACCTAGAAATGAAAGTTCAGGTAATGAGAGCACCAGGGGCTCAGAGCAGCACCTCACTGAGTGCTTTCAGCCCCCTGACACTGCTGGATCTACATAAGAGGCAATCAACAGCTCCAAGAGCTCTTCAGATGTCTGTTTGCATGTGTTGCATCAGGCTCTGTAAGAGTGAGGGTATGAGAGGTTCATAGTCTCAGCTCCACACCATTTAATTGTTTGAATTATTAGATTGATTTTATTTTTTTTTTCCCTGAACTAATTGTCTGAGTAGCCTGAGAACATAATCCCTTCAACAGGAGCTTGTTGCCACTATCATCATAAATCTCACTGCTAGCAAGTAAGATTGCTCCCTCAGTTCAGTCCCTGGCCACACACTGGGTTGTCTGGTTGTGTTTTGAGGTGGGTTTTTTTGGTTGATAGGTTTTGTTGGGGTTCTTTTATGTGTTTGTTTTTTTCTTTCATTTTCTTTTATTCCATGAAAGTGCTTGAATATTGAAAATGGAGTGTGGTAGACTAGTAGCAGACACTCTGTCTGGCATGTTAGAGTTTAGAGCTCAGATGTGTCAGTTGAAGCTGACCTTGTTCCTTTAAAGATGCCTGTTCCTGAAGATGTACTCAGGCTGTCAACTGACAATTTGCATGAAGATGTATTTTTAATATCTTGTGGTTGGTTGGTTGCTTTGGGGTTTTTTTTTTTTTTGACACTTCTCAAAATCCCCCTCATGTTATTAACTCATTTCCAAATCACATATCCAGCCTTGTTGTTCTGTGGGTTAAACCAACGAGTGTGGTTTGTCCATGGAGCATATGAGCATGACTTTCCAATTAATAAAACCAGCTAAAATCATGGGTTTAAAATTTATTAGCATCTTCAAATTGTTGTAGAGGCTTTTTGTTACAGGCATTAATATTTCCTCTGGTGTGCTATTGTTTCTTCATTTAGAAGTATAGAATTTTTTTCTGTGGACAGTATTTGAGGAGCTTTAAAGATTTATTCTAACCCAAAACTTTTAGGATTTATTCTTTCTTCCTTGGTAAAAATATTAGTGTGCACTTCCCAGCTCCAAGCTGCCTGGCTTGTAGGTGTAGAATATTCTCCCTCCTGTTCTCCCCTCTAAATCTGTGTGTGCAGCACAGGTAGCTCCAAGGGGGAAGTATTCCAAGAGAAAGAAACCCCTCCCATCAGCCAATTAAAATAGCTTAAAGTGGATATTTAGGATCACTTTAAACTGCCCCTGTTCTAGGTGGTTTGGTTGTGGGAAGTGTTTTATGTCCCACAGCCTGTCCAGGAGCTCTTTGTGGCTGCTCAGCTGGCACTGGGAGGTGCTGGGCAGGGTTCCTGCATGGAGGGTCTCCATGCAGATGATGAAGGGGTTGAGAAGCAGTTCCATGGTACTTGCTCTCCCCACTGTAATTAAGCATTGTACAATCTGACTTTAATCACTTGTATAATGGTCATGTATAATTACTGGAGCTAATAACACCATATCCTTAATTAACCATCATTTTAATTTACCAGTATTAACACCGGGCCTGGGTGAGGTGCTGTGGGGAGGCTTCTTGCTACATTTCAATGTGTGAAGCTGATGAGAAGAACATTTGTCTTAATTCCTCCTCCAGGAGCTGAGGAAGTACAAGGAGAACGAGAAGGATACAGAGGTGCTGATGTCAGCCCTCTCAGCCATGCAGGATAAAACACAGCACCTAGAGAACAGCCTGAGTGCAGAGACCAGGATCAAGCTGGATCTCTTCTCTGCCTTAGGAGATGCAAAACGGCAGCTTGAGATTGCCCAAGGTAACAGGGGGTGGGTTCATTCCATGCTGAAATCATGAAAACAGAGCAGAAACAGTTACCAACCTTTTTGTTTACTGGGGGGGGGGGGGGTACAGCCCCTGCTCAGCAGTTTGGCTTTAGGCAACAATCTGGGTCCCTTCCAGCTGTAGGGATGTGATTTGATCAGCTGAACTGGTTCCCCAAGCTATTGAAGACAAGAAATATCAAGATTATCTGATTTTCCTGCATTTTTAGAACCCCATTACCTTAAAGCTGGAGAACTTCTCTTGAACAGCAACTATGATTTTCTCTTCTAGCTTTTTATCAAACCCCTCTTCCTGAATCCTCATTTTCTTTGATACTTTTGAAGAAAACCAGACCTAAGTGTGTATGGGAAAGGGAAAAAACACCCCCAGCCTCTCAGAAAACTTCAAGACCATGTTGCACTGGTGTTGCAGCCACCAGAGGGAGCATGAAACCAGTATAGACCTGCCCAGGCTGGCTGTTCAGCTGGGCAAACCATGGAGCAAAATCGAATCACCTTTTCATTTAGTGCCTGATTAATTTCCTTGCAAAAGTTTGCTTGGCTGCAGGAAAAATGGAGTGAGAATTTTTCGTTTCATTTCCTTGGTGTTTCTGTAGTTTCATAAATTGCTGTTGTGAGGCACAAAGAGGGGGGTAGAAAAAGGGTGAGAATTGGCCAGTTTGGAGGATAAAGAACATGTTTAACAAGCAGGCACTTGTGCTTTCATGAGGTGCATGTACAATGTGAATGGAAAAGTGCAGGAAAAAGTAGAAAGTCTTTTGGTGTGGTGCAAAAATCTAAGTGCAGTGCCTCTCTGGTTGTGTTTTGTGGTCTCCAGAGGTAATTAAACTCAGCTCATCAACAGACTGAGTTGTGCTGCTGCTGATCCCCTCTCAGGGCACTGAATGTCTCCTGCCTGTTTCAACATCTCTCCTTGCTGATAAAACAAAATGCTGCTGGTTCTAAGTGTTGTTCTTTGCTCTTTCCAGGGCAAATCATTCAGAAAGATCAGGAAATCAAGGACCTCAAACAGAAGATTGCAGAAGTTATGGCTGTAATGCCCAGCATAACATACACTGCAGCCACCAGCACTCTGAGTCCTGTTTCCCCACATTACTCTTCCAAATTTGTGGAGACCAGCCCTTCTGGACTTGATCCCAATGCCTCTGTTTATCAGCCCCTGAAGAAATGAATGCCAAGTTTCTTTTTTTCTTTTTTTTTTTCTTTTTTTTTTTTTTTTTTGCCCAGTAATTCTGTCATGCTGAAGGCATCACACAGGAGTGTCTCTTGCAGTCGAGGTGAAATCGTTTGTGTGAGACTGTATTTGTTGTCATTTCAAACAGGATTAAAGAACACCTGGATTGACTAGAACTGCCCACCCGTTTTTCTTGTAAATTTTTAGAAAAAAAAAAAACAAACCCTCACAGAACTTTTGCAATTTCTTTTCCTTGGCCAATGCATTCGAAACAATTCTTGGTTTTCAAGTAGCCAATTTTGCCTTTTTATGTACTCTTGCATGGTTTCCTCTTGAAAAAATACAGGGCTTTGCTTGATTTTGAACCCTTTCTTCTTTTGTTGTTTTTTTTTTAAATCAAGTTGGATTTGCAGATTTGTTCCAAAATAGGAAAAAAAACTTTAGTTTTTACAGTGAAAGGGTTAAATAATCTAACAAAGCTTTGATTTCTAGATGTATTAAATACAAATATGTGATGTTGCCGAAGAGAATTTGATTATTTTTTTTTCTCTCCCCCTCAAAGGACCAAACAAATTTCAGGGGTGTTGTTTAAGGGAAAGAGTAAGAGAATAGATGCTGATGTGATGGTGGTTGTTGTGTGAAATATTTATATTCCCATTGGTGTTTTTAGTCATTGAGAATTGCTAACAGTCTTGTTCACAGTGCCTTGGGAAAAGACATTTCAAGAGGAAACTTGATAGTTTAAACTATTTTTTCCCCCTTCACTGTCATCTAGCTTATATATCAAGCTCATTACAGAGTCTACTGCAAATTGTACATGGTAATTTGGATGTTCATTAGAAACCAAGGTTACATCTTCTGTTTATTTTGATATAAACTCAGCAGTGTTCTGTAACTTGCCTTGATTATACTGCATCGTGGAAGGCACAATATTAACAGAGGAAGCTTTGTTGTGAAGGCAGAACTGTGCAATGTACTGTATACAAGAGACTGTAAAGCTGGCTAATAAAAGCTGCAGTTCTGGGTTGTTTTTTTTTTATTATTATTATTTTATTCAGCTATGATTTACACTTTACATCACCTTGTGTTTGACAGTTTCAGCAGAGCTGAATATTTTTCAGCTGTTGTGCCAAGGAGATTTTTAGGGAGCTTTCAATCAAGGAAACTCATAAATTGCATTAAAAAGTTAAAATTTATATTATACATTGATAGAAAAATGTTTGCACTGGCAACCTCTTAAGTGCTTCAGATTTTTGGTTTGGGGGTGGGGGTTGGAGGGGTGGGAAATCAAAATTGCTTTGGGAAACTAGCAGAATTTCAAACCCAACATTCTGATTTTGCAAACATTGGACTCAGGAAGGACAAAGTTCTTAATAGAAAATATACCTGTTTTTAAAGTTTCATGGTAATTAGCATGTGCACCTCATGAAAAAGAAAATTCAATTGGGACACACATGTCAATAGAAGAATTAAAATTTCATCCTTTTAATTACAGATATTATTTTGGGATAAACCTCCTAGCTGTAGCTAGGAGTGCATGTTGCTGTCACTTGCATTTTTGAACCATCCTGTGTTAATTGTCACCATGAAACTCTTACAAGTGGCAAAACATGAGATACTGTCACTGACTTTTTGTGTTGAGGTTTCCCCCTATTTTGGCACAGTTTTCATTCAAGATTTGGTCTTAGCTTGGTCTTTTTTTTTTTTTCCTGTGTGGGTTACAAAGAATAAACACTTTCTTGCAGATAAAAATACTATTTTTCCTTTTTAATGGAGCTGCCTGATTTAGCCTGGTGTAGAAAACACTTTTTGTTTCAAGAGCACTGTTAGTGCAGGTAAGTTACTGCAAAAGCAAAGCCAAGCTGGATATTTTGGAGGTTTAAACACTGTGTGGACAAAAAGAGCAACTTGTCTCTGCTTTTCAGTTTATCTGCTTGATTCTCTTAGCAGATAAATGATGGAGAAGTTTTTACCAGGAATCCTACAGCTGTCTTCAGGTTGAATGAGCTGCCTCCTGCCAAAGCTGCTCCTGATGTGGGTGTTCTCCTCTGACTGCATTAGGCCTCCAGGTAACATTTTCCAGGTACCAAGAAATTCCAACTTCTGCTGCAAACTCTGCCAGAACCTCGCAGGTCCCTGAGCACACATTCAGGGGTTAGTTTGGGTTTTTTTTTTTCCTTCTTTTTCCCAAACCACCAGCAGTCTGCCATCCCCAGATCACTTCCTTCCCCAAATAGCTTGGAGAGAAGTTGGCAGTTTGCACAGGTCACGTTGCAGTGCAGCAGAAGTTGCATCCTTGAGCACCCTCCTCAGTTCCAGTGGAAAACACTCCTGGAGAAGTGAAAGCATGTGCAGGACCCAGCCCTGCTGTGCAGGGTAAGTGGAGTGAAGTGGAAAGGGATAATTTAAGCACTCACATCTCAGCCAACCTCTGGATCTTTAAATATTTAAATGTCTGAGATGGAAAAGATCTTATGACTCATCAGAAATTGTACTTGCAAGATTAATACATGGGGAATTGAAGAGCATTAGACTGCAGAAGGAAGGATAGGATAGGAACCTAGGATATTTTATTTTTTTTCTACAGTCAATTTTGAAATATGACTGTGGAATAAGAGCTCTAGAGAGATCTGCCAAAGAAAACCTCAAGTATCCACAACTTTTTCCAGCCAGCATAAGTCTAGGAAGAGAAGGTAATGGAAAGACAGAATTTCTGTGTAATGGTTTGGAGCACCTAGGGGTTTGTCCTCACTAAAATTTTCAGTAGAGCAGAAAGCAGTATGTAATTTTATTTTTAATATTTAACCAAAAAGCTCCTTTATTCATAGAATCTATAACTGTGCCAAGATGAACTAGCTCCTCTTTTTTTTTTTTTTTTTAAGCATATTTCATGGTGATGAGGGATGGCTTAAATCATGTCTTGAACTCAGCCTTGCTCCATCATGGCAAGTGGAAAAAAAAGCTTCTTTGTCTGAAATGTCCAGCTGGAAATGGAGCTTGAGATCTAACTTCAGTGCAGGGAAGAAGGTGAACCTCCACCTACCAGAATAAACTGGTTTAATTTCCCTTTTTTTCTTTTAATTGTTAGATTTGGAAGCTGTTTGCTGACCCCAGTGTTCCCTTAAGTATTGCACACTGGAGGAACTGGCTCCTAGGCAGTTCTTAGCCCAAAAGAAAGGGGCTTTTGGCCTTTCCTGATCCCACTGGTACTGTGGCCAGGAGCTGGCTGCTCCCACTATATTGGTACTGATGACATTAGTATGCAACAGATGGGTTTTTTTGGCACTTTGAAGTAAAAATCAGACTCCTTCTTTTGATAGAAAACACTCTATTAAAAAGTTTAACCCTTTACCAGTAGCACCAGCTATTGAGAATAAACTGCTCCCAGGATTAGCCTCTGAGATGGAAAGAGCTCCTGACCCCAGGTCTGCATCTGACCTCAACCAAAAATCTTTGTGTGCTGGTGCCACTCAGCACCCCTGTGGTGCAGCAGCTTCACCATCTGCAGCAGTAAGTTGCTGGTTTTGGGGGGGTTTTGAGTTTTTTTTTGTCTTAAACTTGCCAGATTTAGTCATAAACTGAGTGGTTATTAAATACTCCCAGAGGAGTTTCGTGTGCACTGGGGAATGCCTTTCTTCACTACTTTTCTTTCATTGCAATTTTGAATTCAAGGTCAGAAATAGACCTTCAGCAAGTTAATCCATAATAGATTCTAAAAATGAAATCTGAGATGCCTCAGTATCTTAATTGAATCAGCTTCTCTGATGCACTAAAATAATACACAACCCTTGGAGTAAAGCATTTCTCATAAAGGAGAATAAGCAGGAAAAAGGGCAAGGATCTGTTTCAATCAAGTTCAAATGCAAGGGGCTCATTTAGCTCTAAGCTCTGAGTGGTAATTATGCTGTTCCAGAGCATGTTGTCAGGTTCACAGACAATACTGGCTTTTCCTGCTTACAGCTTCCCACTATATGTCTTATTAACAAGAAATTATTTCCCATCACAGTGTAGCTGGTCTGAAGAAGAATAGCTCAGTTAGAATGAAATAATAGTGGCAAATAGTCAAAGTGGAACCTGCTCTTTCCAGCTCTGGAAATGCTCCAGGGTTAGTACATTTTTGAGGGGGGGAAATGCAGCTTTTTCTTGCCCTACCCCAAAGCAGCAGCTTCACCAGTCCCTCTGTCTCAGTGATTATCTGTTAACCAGTTCCTGACCAAAGCAGGACCCTGATCATAAACCAAGTGTCAGGTGAATTTTCTTCTCTTCTTTCAAGCCATTTAAAGCCTGACTGAAACGTTCCTTATGCAAAATGCATGGCAAGCATTTTAAAGACAATTTAAGCAGGTGCTAAAACCAAGGGATTCTGATGAGATTGAAATAACCAGCATTTTACAACCTTTATCTCTGTAATTGCCCACTTAATCTGCTCAGTTCCCTCCCCTGTTTGCTGCTCTAGCCAAACTTTTCATTAGCCTTGACTAAACAACTTGGTCTCTTTTTAAGGAGTCTCTGCTTTTATTTTCTTTGTAACCTCTTCAGGTGTGTTGTCTCTCAAACCCATTTCTTTATCTGTAATTTCTTTTTCTAAAATAAGATTAGGTTGGATTTATTTTTTTCCTTAGACTTCTGAGACATTAACTGCCATATAGAATATAGAATAATTTAAACCATTTTTTATCATGAGTTTTATGCTTCACATGCTTTTAGTCCCGTGTATGGAAACCCAAACTGCAGTGATTATATTGGGTGCATCTCTCACCCATGGGGATGCAATTCTGTCACTACAAAATTGGGAGAGCAGAAGGACCCACATCAGCAGTGAAGCTGCATCATTTGCTAACCTCAGAGAGATCAGATTGAAATATTGAAGTTTCCATAGGGGAGGAAGAGAAGTAACCTTTGTTAGTGATCAGCCTGTAGAAAAAAAAATAGTAATAAAACCAAATACCCCTAAATCCCAAGTAAATTTGGGTCTGAAACTAAATGTTGTGGTGCATAGCAGGTTCCAGTGAAAATATTTGAGTTGTCTTGGGCTTGAAGAGAACCTCTCAGAGTTTTCTGAAAGGGAGAACTTGGAAAGAAAAGGGGGTTTTGTGTTTTCTTCGAAGCAGCCACGAGAGGGCCCAGGATGCCTGGAGAGAGCCTGGCCCTGCTTAGCAGATCCACATTATTCAGTCATCAACGTACTGGGGGGGAAAAAAAAATCCATTTCTTTTTAAACAGACATCTAAACGTTATTTCATAGTCTTGCCATTATGTGAAAGAATAAGCAATTCATCTTGGGAAGCCCGGAGAGCTCAGAAATACATGGATTTATATGCTAATAAAAGGATAATCAATATGCAAACATTCTGCCCATGTGAGGCTAGAGATTGAAGGGAAGGGAGGAAAGGCAGCTTTGCTTTATTCCCCGTCTCACAAGGCTTGCTGCTGCAGAAAGAAAAGGGATTCAGATCCTTGGCTGAACTTTGATGCAAATCCAGGAACCTTCCCCCCCATGGTGCTGGTACCTCCATGCTGAGCTGCCTTCACTGGGCTCCTGCTTCAGCTGCAGCTTCCCACTCACCCTTTTCTCTCAGGAATGCTGCTCTTACAGCTTAAAACACCCTTCCAAAGCATGGAATTGTCACTTTTCATACAATAATTGCTTTAAAATGCAGGTGAAAACCATTAAATCCTGGACCAAAGTCTAGTTTATGATCCAGTATCTGACTTCTTAAGGCTAAAAACAAGTTGCTGAAAGTCTCCTGCAGAGGGGCAGAGCATGGATCTTGGTGTGTGGAGGAGTTGGTGTGGAGTTCTGCTCACAATAATTCTCATTAAAGTTCAGTTCAGCACCCAACACCACTACTCTAAAGCTACTCTCTGTTTACAAACACTCTTTTTTTTTTTTAACCTTAGCCAAAGCCTTCATAGCAGACACTAACCTAGGGCAGGGAGAAAGCACTCCAGTGTTGTGGGATGTCCTCTGAACACCCTGTTGCAGTGGAGCTGACCTTCATGAGCTCATTCCTTTGGCTTCCTCATTGGAATGCAGCAGCCTCCTTGCACCCTCTGCCCTGTGGTGCTGTCTGGAAGCTGTGCAGCAGGATGGAGTGGCCTGAGAGGGGGGTTTATGGAATGAAGTCACTTTCTCTTTTTTTCCCCCCCTCTTCCCTGTGTTATTTTAAACTCATTTTTACTTTAGTAATCTCTTGTTGTAGGGACAGGGCCAACGAGGGGGCTTCTTGCCCTGAAGTGCTCAGAGCCTGAGTGGACTTGAGAAGAAAAGAGTGAAATCAATCAAACCAGCAGCAGAGCAGCCTGCCTGTTGTACAACCTGTGCAGCAAGATGTAAAAGTGCTGGGGGTTGCTGCCCTTCATTCCCTGCCTCAGACCACACTGCTGGGGCCAGGCTTGCAGAGGAACCTGGTGCATATTCAGGTGCCCAGATGGAAGCTGAGCTCTTTCCAAAACTCTTGTGAATTCCAGCAGCTTCAAGCCCTTGGAAGAGCTGGTAATTTGAATAAAATCTTGCAATTCAGGCTTAAACTGCTGCTGCATCTAAAGATTCATGTCTGCTGCTCCAAGGAGTCAGTATATCACTGTGAGTGCTGAGTATAAAAATGGACCTGCCCTTTCATAATGGCATTTTTACATCTCATTAGCACAACTTCCCAAACCCAATTGCAGCAAAGTGAGACCTTAAGGCTCTTTCCATCAGTGGACAGCTGCTTACCTCATACAAATGATCTCTTTAATGTTTTGTGGGCAACACTTTTTTTTTTTTCCAGGTGTCAGTTTGAATTTGCTGAAATTGGTTGAATATCATTTGCCTATTTTTTTTTGGTCACTATGTATCTGTAAGTTACTATAGGTAATATCTAATTATAGGTCATCTTAACATACATTCCTGAGTCACAGTAACTGTGCCTTACAGGATTCATAAGCCTGCTACTCAATTTTGTGGCTGTAATGTAGAAATTTGAAAGCATATTTCCTACTCTCTTCTACTTGGTCTTCATAGAGAAATAGAATTAAATGGCTCAATGTCTGTCTGTCTATCTGCTTAGTTTTAACATCAGTTTGCTAATTTCAGTTAAAAGTGGCAGCAAATTAGGAATGATGGGGACACAAACTCTGACAACCTTTGAGAAAGCAGGCAGTTGAGGAGGGGAGACATTCATCTGCTGCAGGAGGAGCTCTGGAGAGACTGAGTCTGCTCAGGCTTTAGAGTGCAACAGGAGACCCTATCCACAGGACTCTGAGGTAGTGTTTATGGATATACTTTGAGTTAAAGCCTTTTTCAAGCAAACCAGGCTGTACTTGCTCAAATAAGCTTGGCTGAGAACAGGTTAATATTTTTCCTTCTCAGACACCAGTCTCCTCATTTGTGCTTTGCTTTTGAAGCACCCAATCTGCTCTGATTTGCTACCAAAAACCCCTTTATGTTGGATATTGGCTTGTAGAGGGTCACAGCCAATCCTGAATGATGCCAAGAAAGCAGGTAACACTTTGGTACCATCTTCCTCATGATGAGTATGAATCTTGAAGGCAGTTTTAACTTCTCTCTCCTTGCTTACCCAGCTGTAAAATGGGATTCTTGTTTCTTGGTTTCTCAGGGAACTCTTTTAAAGCTTGCTCCATGTTTGCTGCTGCTGCTTTAAAAGTTTAGAGTGTGATTGAAGTATTCAGTGCATATTTTATTCCTCAGAAATGCTGGGCTCAGACACACAGGAATGCAGAGGGTGCATATAGGAGTTCACAGGTAGGAATTTCTCTGGCAGGTACTTTGTAAAATATTTGCCTTCCTCCTATATCTTATCTTGCCCACAGCAGCAAGACTTCAGTGCCAATAAAAGGAAGGCTTAAGCACATGCATATTTTGAACAAAAGAGGGTGATATCTTCTGGTCTCCCTCTTTTTAATGTGTTTCTGACTTACCCACAGCTGAAGAAAAAAGGAGGGAAATTCAGGAATGTGCTGGAGAAAAACAGCACCCCCACCTAGGCACTGAGGGGAAAATTGAAACCATGATTTTTTTCTATGTATTAAGGCATGAATTAAGAATCTGACTCTCGTGCTGTGTTTCTAAATGGCAGCAATACTTAGAAAGTCAAAATGCTCCTCAAGTATTCAAACACAAAGGGAAGAGTTATTCACTGGAGAGGGAACCCATTTAATTATCCCACATGTACCAAGCCACTCAAAAGGGAGCATTATCTGGTGGTTCAAGCAGAGCTCTGGAAAGCCCTGAGCAGGATCTGTTCTGTTGCTGTGACTTGCAGCAAAAAAGGGGATTTTAACTGAAAAATAAGGCAGCTTCCTGCCCCAGACAGGAATCTGGAGACCCAATGGGGTGACAGAGGGTTAAACAGAATTTTCTCAGTGCTTCTTCATTTTTTTTCAGCATTGCATGTTTAGTAGTAGTTGCATTAACCAACACTTATTGATTCCCTTCTGCCCTTAGCTGAGTTTGCTCTGCAGTTTCTCTGTGTTCCAGTTGCACCAGTCATGTCCCTGCCCTGCTCTTAAATAGGTGGTGATCTAAGGAAGCAAAACCAGGAAGGGTAAGAAATACCATTGGCTTCTTCCCAGCTCCTGTATCTGGTCTGGTTGACTCTAGTGAGCTTGTGAATCAGCAGCTTGGTTTGTTCCCTTGAAAGAGCTACTGGGCAGGAATTCAAAATCATCACTGGCAATAAGCAGTGGCTTTGGGGTCCCTTTTGTTTATTTTTGTCCTTTAAAATTTCTGGGGCTCTCAGCACAACTGCAAAGTCCCACGTGCCAGAGCAGTCACTGAGCTGAGCTATCTTGCTTGATAGGTAGCAGTTATTCCCTCCCAGCTGGGTTTTCTGTGCAGCCCACAGAAGATGAACTTCTCCTCCTGTCCACTGCTTGCCTCTTTAGAGAAGCAGGTCACAGAATCATCAGAGTTGGAAAAGACCTCTAGAGAGGAAAGGTCTCTTATTCTAAAGGAGTTAATTTGCTTAGCTGGACCTCTTCATCTCCCTTGCTTTCTGCAGCCAGGGGAGGCTCAGCCTGTTGAAAGTTTGTGGTCTTTCTTGATTGGATTTTGGATGGCATGGCTGCCAGTGACACTGCTGCTCAGAGCCCAGCTTTTGAAAATTACTTAGCCTTCTGTTTGGCAGTTCAGTTAATAAGTTGCATAATTACAGTTCTAGGAGCAGATCCAGTGCCTTGAGAAAGTGCAGGGGAATCTAAACCCCTTCTTCCTTCTCTGCCCTCAAATGCTGTTCGTTTCTTTCTCCTCTAAATGGCAACAGAATTAATTTTGGAGAGACCTGTTGCTTGCAACTGGAGTCGGTGGATTAATAAAAGCATTAATTATTAAAGCCTGCAAATGCTCCCTAATGATTGTTTGCTGCAAAGTTAATGTTTGATTGGAGAAGGTCATCTGCAAGCCTGAGCAGAAAAGCTTGTCTCTGTAATAGCAGGTGAAAGCACAATTACCTTCTCTCCATGATATGCACTGGTGCTCCCTGCCACCCTCTGCCTGACCACCCCAAACTACTGAGTTTGGAGGGAGAGCTGTTCTGCCACAAGACAGCTGCATCCCCAAAGGTCACCCTTTTTAATTAAGTGGGAGCAATTAAACCTCTTGCTGCTTTTCCTGGAATGAGGCATCTCACTCTGACCCTACCTGAATGAGCCTTGGGCTGGGGGGGTGGTCTGGGCAGCACCCAGTTTCTGAGAGCTCAACTAACACGTGGCAGATGGGCAAAGGCAAAGAGCAGGATGCTCTGGGTTGGTGCCCCTAAGGTGTGATCAGAAGAATCTGGCAGTGCTCAGAAGAATCTGGCAGTGCTCTGTGCTGCAGAAACCTCAGCCTGTGTGGGGGGTCACCCTGAAGTCTCAGCCTGCATTGCCCGTGCACCATCCTCGGGTGCAGTTGGAGTGGCACCAGCAGCAGGGATCTTCCCCAAAAGAGACTGGCCTCCCTTTGCTCCCTCTGAAGAATGAGCTTCTCTCTGAATCCCAGGTCTAAAGCAGACTGCTGAGCCTTTCTGATCCAGCCTGGCAGGGGTGAGTTAACTGCAGCAGAGCCAGAGCCTGTGACAGGGTTTCAGTGCTGAATCCTGCCCTTTGACTATTTCCCTCTGCTGAAACTTAATTGGAAAGGACATCAAGAATCTGGCTTAACATTTTGATTTTCCTGAACTGATGGTTGGTAGTACTAAGGGTGGGAAGAGACCTCAGTTTTTCCCAACCCTGCCACTCACTTTCTTTTGTGGTTTAGGGCAAAGTGTTTAACCTGTCTGTGCTTTGAATGGGTTTTTTCCCTATTTCAAATAAGGATGATAATGAACAACCTTGAGGAAAAAAAAACCTCCTCCAGAGCCTTGTAGGAAGGGCGTAGTCCCAGTGCTGCCAAGTTCTGTAGCTGTCAGGAGAAGGGATGTTTAACTTCACCATTTAAAACAAAACAAACCCCTCTTTTGAGTAAAGCATCACACGTAGCTGCTGGGCTTTAGGAATTAATCATATTGCAAGTCCCTGTAGACACTTCCTAGCTCTTTCCTCCATCAGAGGGATGCAATTAGTGTGTTTTGCAAAAGGAAATGTAGTAAAAATGGGGATATCAAAAGGTGAGTCTCTGCCAGAGGTGCAGTTAAAAACCAAAAGGAGGGGAGCAGCCACATGCTCTTTGGTGCAGCTGCTCCTCAAGTGCAAAAGGGACACGGTGTAGGAATGTACCTCTTTATAGTAAACAAGGCAGGGAGTATGTAAAAGCAGAGCTGCAAAAGGTGTTTGCTGACATGAAATAAAAGCTGCTGCTTTATCTTTCAGAACTGACAAGCTCTGTTCCCAGGAGGAAGAGGATAAGGACTTCTGAGATGTCTCCTGTGACACGTAGCACCAGGAGAAGCCCTGTCAGTCTGAGAGGATTGTGAGAGATCATCAGGTGGGAGAGAAGTGAAATCATTCTGACCTTTTGCTCCAGGAAAGCTCTAGCACTGCATGGGCTGTCCATGCAATCATTGCAGCTTTGGGGAATCTCTTCATTAACCTCTTAGATCTTCATAGGCAGGCTCAAAGGGACAGCTTCAGTCTCCTGGGGCTTTGACCCCTTGCTTTGCAGCTTCAAAATGAAGGCAGTAAAAGGGATGGAGCAGAGCCCGAGCTGCACGTGCTGCCATCCCAGGGAAACAGAGGAACCTCCCGACAGCTCTGACAACGGCAGCCAGAAGACAAGGAGCTGCAGCAGCAGGAAAACAAACACACACTGTCTGGGACTTCAGGGGGTTTTCTGTGCTCAGCCAGTGGAGACTCCTCAGCCCTTTTCTCAGGGTAATTCCCAGGGCCACGGGAAGGTTTCAGCTGCAGCAGCAGTGGGTGACTGGATGGCTCGGGGAGCTGGGGCGGTTCCTGCTCCGAGCTGTGACTACAGAGCGTGGGGTGAAGCAGCTTCTCTGTGCTCTGCCAGAGCCTACAATTAAGCCTCTCAAGCCTGTTTAAATGATACCAAGGCACAGCTCCAGCCAGAGGTCTGTCTCTCTCCCTTTCTCTACCCTAATTTACGCTTGTTGTTGATCACTTAATATCCCTTTTGGAGCGTTGCACTCGGCGGAGGAGAGGTCAACGAGGGAGAGCTGAGTTCTTGGCTCCTGCCTCTGCTGTGCCAGGCTCTTGGGAGAGGTGTCTGGGCATCTCTGCAGTGCCTGGTGAAGGGTGTCAGTGTCATGCTGGGGAGTAGGTTGGTTATTTGTAAGCAGTTTGTGGCAGAGCTGGTTTGTTACAGGGATGTGGACAGCGAGTGATGGACCCAGATTTCATCTGAGGGCTTTTCTGGAGGGTGTTCCAAAGCCTATGGGGATGACTGATTTCCTCCCAGGCTGATGCTGGTGGGATACAGGCCAGGCTTCACATGAAGCACTGGTGGGGATGTTTTCGAGTTCTGGTTGTTGGGGTTTTTCCTGTTTTAAGAGCCTAGTCAACAGGAAAAAGGGCCAGAAATGCATCTCGGCAGAGAAAAGCCTCCAAATCCCATATCCAATTGAAACTGCAGAAAGAATGAAGGTTGGCAGAATGTAATTATCTAAATTGGAGTTCAGCCAGAACCCCGGGGCTCACCCTCCTCCTGTGAAAGTGCCACTGGGTATTTGATAGCTATATTGGGCCCAAACACTAGGGTTCCTATATCCCCTGAAAGGCTGCAGTCGCTGGAGCCAGAAACCCCCTGGGCTTCTTGCTGGAACTGTGTAGTAGCACCTACCCAATCTTTGCTAGCTACAGCTTGCAGCACCTCAGTTTTTCTTTGGCAGTCCTCTTCCAGGCTCTGGCAGCTGAGATCCAGCATCTTCACATGTGGGGTCTGGCAGGATCCCAGCCCAGAGGCCACAGCTCTGCTCACAGCGTTGTCTTTATTGCTGCTGCAGGAGGCCACATCTTGGATCTGCTTCTCCCCCACTCCCTCCCCCGTCCAGCTGAGCACTCCCCCAGAGCCAGCAGCAGGGAGGGAAATGCAAGATATGCAAATGATCTGCTCCTAAAGATTCTTATTCTTTTTTTTTTCTGGTGTGTTTCCCCCACTCCCCTCGCTTTTGGCCAGGTCTAGTTGCAGCAGCGTGGTTGAGGTGTGGGGGGGGGCTTGTGTTTGGAGAGGAGAGTCCTGGATTCCCTGGATTGTTCTGCCCTGGTGTGATCAACAGGCTCTCTGGCTGCCCTGTCATCGTGTGGAAGGGATGTCATTATGGGCTGGGCTTAGCACAGCTACTGTCAGCAAATGTTCTGCTAGCTGGGCTAGCTGAGAGGTGTCTGCGTGTCGCTGCTTTGTCCCAGTGGCCAGAACACACCAGAAAAGTTCTTTCTTCTGCTTCCCTGGTATAAATATTTCATGTGACCCAAGAAAGTCCCCGTGGGGGCTGGGCCATGCCCTCTGAACGTGGGCCACGTGAATGGGAGCTGTGTATTAATTATTATGAAACAGCTCTGAAAAACAAATGCAGGTTGCCATGGAAGCACCAGCAACGACAATGTCACCTCATTTTTAAGATGTTTTCAATGTTCCAAACACAGTTTCCCTTCTCTTTCAAAACAGATAATAGCAAAATATCCCAGTGGAGAGGAGATGGGGCTGTGTCTGCTGGCTGTGCAAAACTTGGCTCCCCTTTGTTGCAGCTGAGAGATCAAGTTCATGCCTAAGCCATGGGGAAGGGGACCAGGAGGGAAAGGAAAGCACAGGCTGGACATGGACTGAAGGGGTTGGTCCTTCCCCATCCAGAGATGAAGGGCTGGGGATCCCCAGAGCAGCTGGTCTTATGTCTCCTGCTCCTTGGGAGGTTTGGGGGGTGCCAGGAGAAGAGTTAAACATTCCAGTGGGTTAGCAGGAGGATTTGAGAAGCTGCCTCTGAGGATTTGAATGGTTTAAATTGAGGTCTGGTATGAGAGAGGAAATGAGGTGAGCACTAATGGTGAGAATGGATAATGCTGGTTTAATGAATGCAAAAATTCAAATTATTGGAGGGCAATGAAGAAATACAACAGTAAATGCCTGGAAGCTGAGTTCTCCCTGTCCCTTTCAGTCACTTGTGTGAAGCTGAACGGTGACCTTTTAACCTGCTTTATTTTAATTAACTTTTTTTCTTGCCTGATTTGCCTCAGGAGCTTGTAAGTTTAGTGCATGTAGCCAGTGCAGGTAAATCTAAAGGAATAAGCTGTAGCCAAGCCTTGACTTGTCTGCCCTCAGATAGTCCCATCTGCAGGCTACAAGCCCCCACTTGAAGGCATTTCAGTGGTGCTGTGGTGCCATCTGCCAGCCAGGGCACCCTGACCAAGGGCAGGCAGCTTGGTGCTTGCTTCCCTCGACTTGGCTCTGCCACCTCCTTGCAAATGAGTCCCTGGGAGCTCCTCCTCTCACTTGAATTTGCCTCATTTCTTGAGTCAGTGGCTCCTGCCTCATCTTTTGGCCTGTGTTTGCTGTAGTACCACAGATGCTTAAAATCCTGAGCTGTTAGCCACCTAGACAAGGGCCTTATGGATATTTCTGCAGTGCTCAGAGCACGAGTAGAAACAGATTTACTGGCCCCATGCTGTTCAAAACTGGTGGGGAGAAAAAAAAAAACATTAAAATTTCATGGATTCCTAAAGCCCAATGTCTCTGCTTTCTGAAATCTTTCAGTGCAAGGATTTCTGCTGCCTTAGAGGATCTTTATGGAGACTGAATTGTGGTCAGGGAGCTGAGACTCTGGCTTAGATGCATGAAGGGGATTGTGCCCCTGTGTTTTTCACCCAAAGCTGCAGAGGGACTACTGCACCATTCATGATGGGCTTTAAACTCTCTCTTGGGCTAAAAAGGAGCACTGCAACCCATTGTTTATGTGAAAAATGCACACATTCTCAAAGAGGTACTAAAAAATGCATTTGAACTGAGTAACTCTGCTATAACTTAGCTGAGTTTGGTGTCCTTTGCTTCTGAGATGAGGGGTTTTTATTCAAGATAAAACCAAGCCCTTAAAACCTTGCAATGTTTTTCAGTGACCTTGGATCCCCACGTGTAGAAGGACAACTCCCAATATCCCAGCTGGTAAGTGGAGTGACTGTGGGTTTTCATTCCTTGTGGAAAGGCTCCCTGCAATAACAGTGTGAGCCAGAGACAAGCCAGTGAGCAGCAGGCAGGCATAGATGAAAAGTAAGTACTCTCCTTAGATTCATTTTAATTCCCTCTGAATTTCATGATAACTGCTAAATCATCAGCACCAAGAATAGCATTTGTGGTTATTAAAAGCATCCGTCAGTCCACTTAGCCACTGGAGCTGCTGCTAACCCCAATCTGTCTGGTTTATGCTCCTGCTGTGTTGACTCTGCACCTCTGCAGTGATAACAGGGGTGCTGATTTAAAGAGGAGGATGGCAGGTGGCTTTGGCTAGGCCAGAAAGCAGAGGAGGATGCAAAGAGACGTGGAAATTCTCTTTGTAAAATGAAAAAAAAAAAATAGAAAACAGGTTTTAGGAAGGTTTGGCCTTACCAAGCATTGGCCCTCACCCAAAAGAAAGCTGGGATGTTGCTCCCTGGACGTGTTTCATTTGCATCAGTGGCTGGTGTGTCAGCAGGGTGGTCTCAAGGAGCCCCTGGCACACAGGCTGCAGGGTGTGGTGGTTGGGTTTCACTTCTGAGGGTCTCTCCTTGCTTGTCTGGTCTCTGCCATGAGGCAGCAGGAGCACAGCAGACCAAGCACCAGTGAGGTAGCATCCCTGAGCTATGCTCACATGAATCTGCCAGAGGCAATAGGCTCTGGAGGGTTCTGGAGAACCTGCCTGCAACCTGCTTGGCTCCTGCTCCACAGCCCTTCATCTTTGTTCTTCTCTCAGCCCTTCCTCCCACTCAGCTTCCCTCCCCCTGGCCCCATTCACACTCCCCTTCTGCTTCACTCCCAAATTGGGTACCCAGGGTGGTTCTGGTCCCTTCTCTGAGGTGGGAGATGCTTCTCCCAGGGCTCTTCCAGAGCAGGCAGCAGTGGTTTGGTCAGGCCTCATCCAGCAGAGATGTCAAACATCCTGACATCCCAGCCACTGGAGCGAGGCTGCAGAGCTCCCAGCATCCCTCCACAAGCAATTGGAATGCCATGGTAGTTTTGGCAGCTGAACTTGGAGGCTCTGGGGTGAAAAGCCTTCTCTCAGAGTGATGAAGATGGCAACCTCCTAATCCTAGAGAGCAAATGCCAGCCTGCAGCTCAGGAAAGGGAGGGGGGAAAACCAAGCCCCAAAGCATACAGATGATCAAAAATTGATGGAGAGCACAGGTCCCTGGCAGGGATCCTGGAGGTGTTAATATGGAATCCATTGTTCCACAGATGCACAGTTCTGATGAACCAAGTTCTAGCAGCTAAGGACAAGGCAGGAGCCATAGAACTGAAGAGCAGCCAATGCACATTTTCCACTCCCATTTCCGAGGGATTTTTAAATATTTTTTTTCAATAATGAGTTTTCTGGAGTTTGGTTTTGTTACATTGGGTATTTTTGTCTTTTTTTTTACAAAGCCTCCTTTCATTTAAGTTTAACAAATGTTTCCTGTATTTCTTATCCCTTCCATCTCCAACCTTTTCTGCCCAGCAGCTGCTGAGGAGTCTGGATGCTCTACCCACTGGCAGTGCCAGCAGTGAGCTGGTTTGAACTGCCCGAGTAGCCAATGCCTTTTCTGCCTGGCCCTCAGCTGCTGGCAGTGCCCGTGGTGCTGTGACCAAACCTGCTGACAGTGCCAGGCTGGGCTCAGTGCATGGGTGACCAGCATGGGAAGGCAGCTCCAGCACCCAGCCCCTGGCAGCCTGAGGTCCTGGGCTCCCTCCTGACCCAGCCCCTGGGCACGGGGTGAGGAGAGCTCTGTGGCCTGAGAGGATATGGCATGAAAGTCTGTACCTTGAACTCATTCCACTGTTAATTAACCACATCATATCTCTCCTCTGCAGCCCTCTTCATCAGCTCATTTGTCTTGTTCTCTTCGTTTGGCAGCTGGAGGAGATAAAAGCAGAGAGCCAACATTTTGGCCAGACAATTGTCATCCATCGAGCCCGTCTGCAGAAGCCAAAATAAACTGAAGTTCCCCAGATGCCAGCCCAGTGCTGTAGCTGTGAGGTAACTCTGCTTCCATCCTCTTCTCCTTATCCATCTTAATTCTGCCTTTGGTTTCTCATGAAGTGCTGGGGTGAACTCAACTGATTCAGCTGCCCAGAGAGGTTGTGGAGTCTCCTCTGGAGAGATTCCAAACCCCCCCTGGACACTGAGATCTTTGGCCCCCTGCTCTGGGTGACCCTGCTGGAGCAGAGGGTGGCACCAGAGGTTTCTTCCAACCCCCACCATGCCTGGATCCCCAAGTGATTCCTCAACCTACGTTCAAACTTTGTGCCTCTTGCTCCCTGAAAGAGCGTGGACACCAGCAGCAGATTTTTCCCACAGTGAGAACAACCAGCCACTGGAATAAACTCCCCAGGGAAGTGGTGGAGTCCCCAGCACTGGACATTTTGCAGCTTCAGTTGGTAAGGGCACTGGGCCAGCTTGTCTAGACCGAGTTTCTCCCAGGAATGGCTGGAGCAAATGATCCTTGGAGGCCCTTTCTAACCTGGGCTCCTGCAATTCTATGGCAACACTAAATTTCTGCTTGCTCACCCTCACATGGATTTCTTTTGTTGTTGTTGGGCCAACAGTGGGCTGGAGGAGAAGCAAAATACCTCTTTTCATGCCCTGCACAGCAGCTGGGGATGTTTCTTCTCTCCTGGCACCCTCCACCCACCCCCTGGAGACCCAAAACACAAGGTGGTGAAACAGGAGCCCAGTGGAACAGGAGCCCAGTGCCTCTCTGCACAGCCCCCATTCAGCAACTGGAGAATCCAGCAGTGACAAAAGGTGTCCTGACAGGAATTTGCTTCCCAGAGGAATGCACTTAAGGGCTCTGTGGAGCTCGCTGACGTTATTGAAAGGATGTGAGGGGGAGAGCTTGTCAGCCCTAAGTGAAATTGATAAAAAGATGTTTTATGCAACAGGCTGTATTTAAATCTAAGGGCTGATTTAAGCTGCTTTGTGGGTAATAACATCCCTTTGATTGAGAAGCCGTGTTTTAAATATGGAATTAGTGAAAGTGAGTGTGGTGCTGACCCTGTTTTCAGGGAAGGCACTGTTCTGCATATTGCAGTGAGCAGTGGGACCTGAGGCACAGTAGAGTGATTTTAACCCTTCAGTGGCTTCCATCTGACTGAAGCCAAACCCCTCTGCTCCTTTCTGGCTCATCAGAGCTCTGGGTTTGGTCCCTCGCTGCCGTGTGGTGACTACGCCGGGTTTGGGAGCACCAGATTGGAGAGGAGAAGTGCAAACACCCAGCTGCAGGCTTTCAAAGGGCTGACAGCAGAGAGGCATCTGTGCCAGCCTGGATCCAAAAGCCTCTCCTGGTTAATTGCCTCCTGCCTGGGTGAGATCAGCCCGTGCTGCAGAGCAGGAGCACGTTCGTTATCATTCCCTTTCCGAGCTGCTGCCCGACGTTCCTGTTCCCCTCCACCCTCCACCCTGCATCCTGGCTGCTTGTCACTGCTCCCCTGATGCAGTTTGGCATCCCTCTGGGTGAGAAGTGCAATTGCTGCCACCTTCCCCTATCAATATCCCCTTCTCCTGCTGCCCTTCTGCCTTGGCGCTCGATGTCATCCACGCAGTAATTAGCAGAGCATTGTAATTGAATTGTCAAAGGGAGCTTGCATCAGAGCTGAGCAAGTTGGCAGGGTTGCTGCTGTCTCCTTTGGTCTTTTGTCGTCAGCTTAACATCTTTTCTTCATCACTTGATCATTTATTAGTCATGATTGCAGCTAAGGATTAGATCGGGAGCCTTCTGGGGCAGGCTGAGTGTCTCCATCCTTCTCCTGCAGCACTCCAGGCACCTCGAAATCTCTATCAAGGGCTGCTGGTTGGTCCCTGCCCCATCATGGACTCACAGCCACTTCAGGCTGGTGCTGCTGAAGGAAGCCTTGGAAATCTCCAAAGTGAGTGAGGAGGATGTTTCTTGAGGAGTTTCAAGTGGCAGCAGATGTGCAGGGAGTTGTCTTGCCCAGCCAGGTAGAACCAGCTGCTAAACCCACAGCTGGTAAGTGCTGCAAGGAGCTGAAGTAGCTGCTAAAAGAGCTTAAAGAAGCTCAAGCTCCCTGCTGGTGCCTCTCCTGAGCTGCCTCCATCCTCTTCTGCCCAGTCCCACTCATGATGGACTGTGCTGTGTGCTCTGGTCCCACTTTCAGCACTGACCCTCAGGAGAGAGCTGGGTGGTGAGCACCTCCACCCCTCTGCCAGGACCTCTCCTGGCTCCTCCAGGCAGCACAGAAGGGCCATACAAGCCTCTGATGTAGCAGGAGCAAGAAATCTCAGAGCCTGGCACAGCTGCTTGCTGCAGTCAGACACAAAACAACTTCTCTGCAACTGCAACTCATCTTCTTGCCCATGAAATTTGGGTTTCCCTTTTGGCAGCAGCATCAGAGAGTTTGCAGATGAAAAGCTGAGCAGTGGAGCAGGGCTGGAGCAGGACAGAACCCCAGTGGGTTTGCCAGGCCCCCCCTGAACGTGCTCTCCTCTTGTCTCACTGCCACTTCCTACAAGATTAATGCAGAGAGCACGTAGGAAAGGCCTTGGCAAAAAATAAACACACTTTCCATCCATCTGGGAATGCCAGCAACCTCTGCTGCTGCTCCTAGCCAAGCCACGAGCTTTCAAAACACCTTTGGGACCCATTTTACAGTAGCCTTCCAAATGAAGGCAGCAGCTCTTACACAGCAGTTTGCAGGGAGGAAGCAGAGTCGTGTGTTGTCTCGTTTGCAGGTGGTTTGACCTCTTTATTTTAAAATATTTTTTTTCCTGAGGCTGTTTTGTAGCAATATTCATTCTCCTCTCCCTTCATCTCCCCATTCTGGGACTCTCCAAAATCCCCCAGGGAGCTGATGTTGCTGTTCACCAGTAACATGAATCAAGGGTGTGTGGAGTGGAAGAGCCTGCACCAGGACAGGCAAGCTGGTGAGGCTCAGGCACCAGGCTGCCCAGACAGCTCTGGCATGGCTGCTGGGCACACCTGCTAAGTTTTCCAGCAAAGCTGGGCTCTTCCAAAAGGATTAGGCTGACTTCCTAGCTCGTTTGCAGTGATGGAGGATGGATCTGTGGAAAGCAGCTGGGAAGGTAGGAACGCCCAAGGGCTGGAGCAGGAGATGCAATCCAAGAGATGCCTTCTGTGCTGGTGGCTGGCAGGCCAGGACAAGTCCCTTCAGCACTCCTGTCTGCAGCAGCCACTGCTGAATGCTCCAGGGAACCTGTGAGGAGTGGGATGCACCTGGAGTGGCAAGTGTGGCTGAAGAAGGATTGCTCTGAGACCCTTGCACTGGACGTTCCCAGTGACCCCAGTGCTCTCCCCTGGGGCTGGCTCTGGCAGGAGGGGGCTGTAGGACCCCTTCCCTCACTGCTGACTGCTGAGAGCTTGTAATAGGAAATAACGGACTTTTATAAATACACAGACAGCTTTTGCATATGGCACAGCAGAAATAATCTGCTTTAGTGGATCAGGAGCCACGCAACAGGACTGAGGCTGCCACAGGGGCTTCCCAGAAGGGACCTGGTGTTCTGGATGGAGGAGGACAGGACCCAGGGGGGCAGAGGGTGCACATTAGTCCATCTCTGCTCTCTTGTGCTCTGCTGCATCCCCAAACTTGGGAGTGGAGCAGCCTGAGCAAGCCATTGTGTGAAGAGCCAGCATGAGCCAGTCCCAAAGCCCCAGATCCAACCCCACATCTGCTGTTGGGGTGTCCGTGTGCTTCTCATGGAATATTATTTTTATCTGTCCTGGAAACAGGCCCATAAATAGCAGCAGGGTTTAACACACTCATTTACAGTGTGGCAGCCCCAGGCAGTCCTTGGGGATCAGGGGCTGGGGTCTCCAGGGCTGCAGGGAGCCAGGGTTAGTGCACCTCGTGCAGGGTGGCTGCTGTCTGAGTGCACTGGCAGAGCTAAAAGCAGCAGCAGGCACCAGTCTGATTTCCTTCTGGGTTAGTAAAGCTCCTGTTGGTCCCAGGGCTGGAGGAGAGGACCCAGCCTGGCAGCAGAGGCAGAACAGGGACCACTTTTTGTGCTGAAAATGCTGAAACGTGATGATCCCCGCCCTGGGGAGATCTTTGTTCTAACATCTTCTGTCTTTACTCAAGGACAGTTCTCTTTCTTCTTTTAAGTTATTAACATGGAATTATCACTAGGCATATTCTGGTTGGTTATACCTCCTAGCAGGGTTCAAAGCAGACAGATTTCCAACCAAATGCAATGAATTCAGCACAAACAAGAGCAGGATGACACTCGGCATCAAGCTGGGGTGTGAATCAGCACCGAGGCACAGGATCTATAGATGATGCAGGTACCAGCAGCCTTTGGGGGAGCAGTTCAGGAGCAGGGGTGGATGGATAGCTCTGCCATATGGTCAGGAGAGCAGCAGCCACTGCAAAAAGCAGGTGGATTCAGAACAAACTGATCTTTCAGACAGAGCTGGCAGGAAACAACCTGGAACGCAGCGTGCAGCCGGTTTAGCTGATAAAGGGTCAGAGAGGGAGGCTGGGCTTGTCACTCTTCATTCCTGAACAGCAAAAGCCACAGGATTTAATTCTCCCTTTCAGCAAGGCAGCCAGCCTCAGCTTAAGTCTTTCCACTGCTAGAGGATCTAACCCAATCATTGATAAATTGCTCCAATGGCCAGTTAGCCTCATTCTTAAAACAAAAAAACCACAGCAGAAATCTCTTCGGAGTCAAATGCATCCAGCTCCCTCCTTCAGTCACTGGCCATGATCTCTCTCTCTCTGTCTCCCAGGTGGAGGAGCCTCTTTTGCTCAAGCTGCTGTGTTCTGGACACTGTGGATTTGCTGCTGGTTGTCTGTGGTGCCACCTCCCATGCCTGGCTCTGCTGGAAGGTGAGAGAACAGGGAATGGGGCTCTTGCCACCCTGAGAGCTGCGCCTCGCACACGGGGGCCACAAACTGCTTCACAACCAGGAATTCTTTTCCTTTGCAACAGAGGGAAAAAAATAAAGAAGCCAGTAAAGGCCAAGACTGTTTTCCAGAAAAGAATCTGGTGAGTTTAGAGTGGTCAGTGGCTGTCCCAAGACCTCAGCATTGAGCTTTGGGAGGACCAAGCTCATCAGCCATGTGACCAGATTTCAGAATGACTATTAAAAGCTGAAAACCCCAGAGTCAGCTCCTCCCCTGAGTCTGAAGATTACAAATAACAACAACAACAGCAACAAAGGTCAGATTTCTCTGCTTGCTGTCTGGGTTTTTGAACTTCTGTTCTTCATATTTTCAACCACAAAAATCTGGAAACCTCATGTTTTAATGGAAGGGAAGATTTGTAATCTGATAACATAACCCTGGGGGTTGTGTGTAAAACAACAAGGCTTGTAAGAACTGGCCCCTCCAAAAGCTACAGAGCACATCCAGAGCAGAACCAGGAATAAAATGTGACCCCTGTTCTCTGGATGTACTCATCAGGAAATGTTTATTTCTTTTTTTAACTCGCTGGCATCCTTCAAACTGCCACAGCCCTGCCTGCTCCTTCTCAGTGGGAAAGATGAAGGACTTTTTGTTGGGAAAGAAATCCCTGCTGAAATCTTTGGCCCCAGCCATCCAGCCACCTCACCAAAGGCAGCGTGCTGTGTGTACAGGTCTGGCAGACATGTCCTGGCTACAAGGAGCAATCTCAGCACACAAAGAAAACAACGATCCGGGCTGGAGGGTAAGGAGATTATAAGGATTAAACAAGATGGAGAGAGATGTTTACAATTATTATTAGCTTCCAAATCTGCCCAACCAGAGCAGCCAGGCACTGCCCATCTGTTGTTTTACGTCTACACGGCCTCGATGGTTTTGTTCCTGTCTGCACCTTCAATTTGATGTTGTGGTACAAGCTGAATGTCAAGCAACACCAGTGGAGGTATTGGAGCTGACTGGGTGGAAGCAGCTGGAGCAGAAAGGCCCTGAAAAAAAATACAGTGTTGGGGAGAGAGAGAAATAGCAGCTGAAGTGCAGCACAGTAACAGGAGAAGGGGCAGAGACAGCACTGCTGGGCAGAGACAAAAGGCAACACTCTGAGTTTTCTTAAGGAAAGACTGAGAAATGTTTCTAATTAAGACCACATGAAATGGAGCTGAGCAGGAATATTGCATGAGGAGGTCGTGCCCTTTCACACAGTTCAAATGAACTCCCTTGGCATCTGTATTATAAATTCCCTCACCCACCTCTGCTCTAACCTGACAGAGAAATGTTGCTCAAGGCTGCCACGCCAGCAAAGGATGCGAGATGAGGGGGATGGAGAAGCTGCCAGGAGCTTGCTTCAGGGGTTGGGAAGAGGATGAAAGATTTTTTTTATTTTAAAGGAAATACATTAAAATCTAGGGGTAGGTTTTGCTGGTTCTTCCCTAAGAAATCCTCATCTCAGCACTGGGGCTATTTTCTAGGGGAAGATTTGCCTCTGGAAGGGAAGGATGCTGGACCCAGTGCAATCTTGGAGGGTTTTATGTATGGGGGGGTGTATATGCAGAGAGCTAAGTATCTAAACCATTCCTGAGACACAAATTTATCAGCCCCAAGAGAACTCTTTCAAAACACTTCAACACATCCACAGGGGTGCAAGGTGTGGTTTTTTTGGTTGCTATTTTTCTAGGCTGGGCAGTTCAAAGTGTTGTCTCAAAATGAGGTGTTGTTGGTTTTTTTTGTTTTGATTTGGTGAATAATTTAAAAGGTTTAAAAAGCTTAATCAGCCCTAAGAAAAGACTGTTCTGAAATGACCTTTGTCTTCTTTCTCCTCCAAGTCACTGAAAACCTGAGTGAACCTCCATTGCATTTGGGAACTGGTTTGATGTTTTGGCTCAGTCTGACCTGGAGACCCTCAGTTGTAAGCACAGGCTACAGGCAGAGGCAAAACAGGCAGTTCAAGTGATTCCAGCAAGGTAAGGGGCAGAGCTGGAAATATATCCCCTGCCTTCTATCCCCTCTCTCTCTGACAAGCTCTTTCTGTCTCTAATCAAAAAATCAGGAAGGTTCTTTCCATGGCAAAGAGAGAATCAGCCCCGCTGCTGATTGCCCTGAGTTTTCACCACTTGGTAGGGCCAGGGAAGAAGAGATGCTGCTGGCTGCTGGAAATCAGCACAGCGTGGCTTTCCCTTCCTGAGAACCACACTGATTTATGGTGGCCTCACAGAGGTCCCTGGCAGACATGTGCTGGTGGATTAAAATCAGGCTGTCGGGTGCCCCCGTGCTGCTGATGGATGTGACCACCCGGAGGCAGGGACGTCTCTGCAGTTCAGGAGCCACTGCACAAGGAGATGCAGCTGGTTTGCCAGAGCCTGGCAGAGGGGCAGGGTTGGGTGTGGTGGCATTTTTGGGAGCCAGATTTTAATCTGGTGAGACCCCCGAGTCACGTTGTGCAGCCTTTAATCCCACATTGGGGTGAAGAGCAAGGCCCTGGTGCTGGGAGTTACTCAGGGTGCTTGGAGGGAGGTTTAGGAAAGAGCATCTCCTGGAGCTCTAAGGGGCATCCTGACACTGTGAAGTGTGTTTATTTTTTCAAGTTGAAAATTCTCAGCAACTTCCCCCCGAGTTATGAAATAAATATTTGGAACAGTTATGCTCTGAAACACACAAGTAGCCAGGCTGGAAAAGCAACATTTAGCTAAGGTCAGCCACAGCTATTTACACGAGATGTACACATGACACAGCAAACCTTGTACTGAAATGAACCCCTCTCCCCCACACATCGACTGCACCAGATCCCATTTTGATGCTGAATTGCTCTGAAATTGTTCTGTCAAAAACTTACACTCTCCAGCAAAATGTTTCAGTCCCACTGGAAACCTCTTTAGTTTGAATATTTCCTTGTCCCTGCTGAAGCTTCCAGGGTTCATGCCCTGCTTCCAGCATTGTTCTTTTCTGTGACCAGCATGTGACAAGGCTTAAATAAGTAATGATTTGTAAAGTGCTTTGATATCCTCTGGTAAAAGATGCCCCAGAACCCCGTGCATTACAGTATTGTCATTTCTCTCCCTGTTTCTTCAGAATGCATTAAATGTGTGGGTGCTGCAGTTATGTCCTCTAACAGTTGATATTTTACCCTGATGTATTTTTATCTTTGCTGGATTATATAACTCCATGATACTGGTGTCAATCTGAAAGCTCCAGCGTTGTCAGTAAAACTAATCCAGTTTAGCACCAGTTGAAGCTGAGGGCTGAATTCCTTGTGATAAAAAAAGCAGAATTAACCCAAAGGAGTGACTAAACTCCTCAGAGTACCTGCTCCCACTGTCCTTATGCTGGGAAAAATGAATTGAAACCAACATGAGCTGTCTGCCACTCTCTGGTGTGTGCCAGGAGGACTTGTACCCCGTGGTTTAGCCTCCTAAAGGCTTTGAACTTGGTGAAGCCACTGGAGCAGTCACCCATCAATAACTCTTCCTCTCCTGCATTAAAGCTGAGCAATCGTTTTGGTGAATAATAAATTCACCATGAAATGAGACATTTCCTGGGGAACTAAACTATTCATGAGTTGGATGCTCCTCTGGCAGATCACTTTGGCCAAACAGACCACGGAGAGCTGGAAAGCAGGAGGAGGTGGTGGGAGGCTCCTGGTTGCACATGCAGAGCTGGGTGCATAAGACAAATGTGAGGTAAGCTCAGTGCCTGGCCTGGCTGGGAAGTCAAGAGAGGAAAACAGAGACCCCTCCCAGGAATGTCTGTCTCCTCTGAGGTTTGGTTCACCCTCTGGAGATGACACTTTCTCCTTAACTACAGAGCACATAATTAGCTCCAAGCAGCCACTAACTCCTGGTCCCAATGAGCTGAATCCTTCTGTGGTGGCTACAGCTGCTGCTGCCACTTGCTATTTTTCAAGCCAAAGTCTCTGGGCTCTTTGTGCCAGCTCTGATCTTTGCAGAGCAGCATCTGCAGGGGTCAGATGGGCTGCAGCTGGCTCTGGGAGCTGGCCAGCCCCTTCTGCCCCTCATGCTGGGACCCATGGGTGTGACAGGGGGTCACTGCCATGCCACAGCAGCCCACTGTGCCCAGCCAGGCTGTGGCTGGGGACCAGCATCCTTGCCCAGCTCTCATGTGGCCTCCCTGGGGTCACACAGGAGCAGTTGTGACCCTAGAGATGCAGCCACGTGGATGGGAAGGGACCACTCCAGCATCCCCAGAACTGTTCTCTGCCACTGCTGAAACAGAACTGGAAAGGATTCCCAGGAGATCTGCTCCCCAGCTGCTGCCCCCCAGCTCAGGATCATATCCCCAAGTCCAAGGGCACACTCAGCTCCTGCAGCTCAGCCCAGCAGTGGGGGCTGGGCTGTGCCACCCAAAGGAAGAAAGGGACAATCTGCTGGGTGTCCAAACCCCAGAAAAGCAACTCTGCAGAGGAACCAACCACAAACACACCCTGGGAACAAGCACAGCTTCCAATTGCCCTGGACGACAGCACTGCTGATGTGGATTTTCCATCTTCCATCCTTCCCCCCCTGCCCAGCTCCCTCCCCAGTCACAGGACCCTTTCCATCCCCCCCCCCAGAGTGGGACATGTCTCTGTGACAGGGTGTACAAGGCACCTACTGCCTCTGCCAGCCACAGAGAAGGGAGGGAAGCTGCTGTTCACATCGGTTAGTGCCTCATTTACAATCTGCTGGTAGGGCAAAGCACAAGAACTCCTTCAGTGTCAGGCTGTTGAAGACTGGCACGGGGAGCAGCCAGGCTGTGGGATTTTCTGGGCAGGACATTACTCAACCCCCCCCCCAAAAAAAAAACCCAACATGTAGAGCTCAAAAAAAAAAAAAAAAAAAAAGTGAGATTTACTTCTTGGTAAGCCAAGAGTCTGCAGAGTTCAGCTAATTAACATAGAAATTTTGGTAAGAGACCTTAAGTCTTATGCTTTAAGTTTTAAGCCAGCCTTTAATTAGTAGGATTTAGGAGCTTTTCTGAGCCATCCTCTGCAGCATCTGGCACTGGGAGCGAGGGGCTGGGAGGGTGCAGGAGCCTCAAACTCAGCTCTGATTTCCCTGCCTCATGCTCAGCTCCCAGCCCGGGCCCATCAGCCTCAGCCGGCTGGGCTCTCTGACGCGGCTGACAGCCCTTGATTGCAATTAAGTTGCTGCTCCTCGTTGCCCTGGGCCTGTTTTCCATCAGCAGGGGCAGCTCCTGCGCAGCCGTCAGCTTGATTTGTATCGGTGATCCAGGAGAAAGCAGCTGGGCTGGGGAGATGTGAGAACAGCTCCAGAGCAGGGCACAAAAGGTCGTTCAAACGAGAGAAATCGGGTCGTGCTGGTTGGGAGGAGCACGGGAGGGTGGTGCCAGCAGCAGGGAGGGGTAATTAGTGTGTTAATTTGGCATCGCTGGGGGTGAGCCCACCTACCTGCTGGCCCTGTGCTGGGGGAGCTGCAAGGGAGGGGAAGCAGCTGGGGCTTTGCTCTCTGTGCTCAGTTGTCCAGAGCAGGGTGAGGAGCAGCTCTGGGAGTTCGTGGTTGAACAGGCATCATAATTGAACAGGGAACACAAGGGAAAACTTTTTCTCAGTAAGGGTGACAGAGCTCTGGCTGCCCAGGGAGGCTGTGGAGTCTCTTGCTCTGGAGACTCCAACCCCACCAGGATCTGTTCCTGGGTGACTTGGTCTAGGTGATCCTGCTCAGGCAGGGGGGTTGGACTAGATGATCTTCTAGCTCCCTTCCAACCCCTAATATCTGTGAATTGTGGTTGCACAAGACAGGCCAGGGATCTGTGAGTGGGTAAATAAAATATCCCTCACTCTGAGGGATGAGGCTCTCAGGTCTGCCCAGGACACAGCTCCAGGGTTCCTAAGGATGCTTTAAAACTTTTGGCTGGGAAAAAACTTGAGGCTAGAAGCACAGCCCTGTGCTGGTGTCTCGTGTCCTGTGCTGGTGTCTCATGTGCTGTGTTTCCCATTTGCAGGTGCTGCTTTCTGACTGGTACCAGTCCCAGCACCGAAGGGCTGTGTGGTGATGCTGGAGCTGGTCCCATCAGCAACCTCCAGAGAGCCATTTCCACGGGTGACACCACGGCTGCTGTCACAGACCCCCTGGGATCCAGCAGGGTATGTACACTCCCTGCAGCCAACAGCCACTCCGGGCCAAATACTAGTACAGGCAGCTTCTGCTTTTTTGCAGTATTTGAGATGCTGCATCTTTATAATGCCCTAATTGACTCTTAATTAAGTGTTAATGACTGTGGTCATTTAAGTCCTAAGCACACCTAGAAATTAGCAAGGTTAAAGCATCAGTTACTGTGGGTCGGGGGGTGAGCTGAGGGGGTATCCTGAGCTGAGGGGGTATCCTGAGCTGAGGGGGGTCGTGGGGAGCTCTGGCCTCCCCAGGACACTGTCTGAGGGGAGTTTTGCTGCCCCCCCCTTCCCAGCTACTTGCTTATCAGGGCAGGTCCCAACATTCTGGGCACCAAGTGTCAAGGAGGGCAAGGGCTGTAGTTGTCGGGTGTTATTTTCTCCTTAATGAAATGTCAAAGGAAGAGAAAACTGCAGCAAAATGTCAGCAATTGGTCTTTTATCAGGCCTCTTAGACCTTAGAGAAGGTGCCAATTTGTTAGGAGGCGACCCTGGGATGGATTTGGCAGCAGAAGGAGCTCAGATTTCCATTAGTGATCACCTTTTAACCAGCCCTGGAGACTCTCATTTGCTATCAACTCACTTCGCCGTGGAGATGAAGCCCGTGGAGTGAAGGAGGGAGCTTCAGATCAGAGAGAGAGCAGATCACAGCTGCTGGCCTGCAGCCTGGGGAAGGGGTTCCTGCTCTGAATAGGGGTGAGACCCCCCCACGGGAATGGCGAGACCCCCATGGAGCTGATGTCCGTCCCCCCCGGGTGGCTCTGGGGGTCTCGGGAGTGTGAAAACTCACTGGGAGTGGGAGCAGCATCCCCCAGCATCTCAGCGTGGGGATCCCCAGATCTCTACAGCTCTGCGGTGCTCTGGGGGACCCCCAACTCCCCTGCGGGGGGGCTCCCCGCAGCTCCGGGGCCACCCTTCCCCGTACCCCACGAGGGAGGGGGAGTGGCGGCGGGGGGAGTGTCCCGCTGATGTCAGGGCGATGGGATTTGCGTGGCCCCTCCCCCGGACGCGGTCAGCGCTGGCGCCGCAGGAAAGTTTGCGGCGGGGCCGGGAGCGGGAGCGGGGCCGGGGCGGGATGGACGCGCTGAAGTCTGCGGGTCGTGCCCTGCTGCGGAGCCCCAGCGTCCA